>JAJOZX010002971.1:450000-549862 GCA_023014485.1 Bathynomus jamesi | reverse complement strand
TACAAATTACGCGTAAATATTTTCATTGTAGAAGTAATAATGACAATATTAATATCTGAAGTCAGTGGTGATTTCTGCTCGAATAGCTTGTAGAAGGATAATCCCTCGACCCGAAAAAGGTCTCTAGGGACACGATTCGAACGAAAAAGGTCTCTAGGGACACGAGTCGAACTGATTTAGCTTCTGCCTTTCATCGCGTGTGTGTGTGTGTGTGTGTGTGTATGTGTGTGTGCATGAGTTGTTACTCGTTTATTTTATATATATATATATATATATATATATATATATATGGGGGGGAGATCTCTCACCCGTTCTTCGGCCCGACCCCGTTTCATTGTAGAAATAATAATAATAATGATAATAAGAATTGATGTGCAAGGTGTTTGCAGTTAAGATGTAGTTTGTGTGTAAAAAGTTATTTATTAATAAGTAGAATTTAATTGGCTTCATCTACACTATATATATATATATATATATATATATATATATTTATATATATATGTATCATAAGCTGTTTAAAAGAATGTATAATTATAGTGAACGAAATAAGCTAGTTAACCGTAAAATAAATTATTTTCTATTATGACGTTTTCGAAGGTAAACTATGTTATTTGTTTCTTTAAGTTCAATGAAGTTAATGTTAAATTTGCTTCTAAACTAAAATTAAATGTTATAAAATAAATAATATATATATATATATATATATATATATATATTGGGGGGAAGATCTCTCACCCGTTCTTCGACCCGACCCCGTTTCATTGTAGAAATAATAATAATAATAACAATAATAATAATGATAATAAGAATTGATGTGCAAGGTGTTTGCAGTTAAGATGTAGTTTGTGTGTAAAAAGTTATTTATTAATAAGTAGAATTTAATTGGCTTCATCTACACTATATATATATATATATATATATATATATATATATATATATATATATATATATATATATATATATATATATATATGCATAAGCTGTTTAAAAGACTGATATAATTATAGTGAACGAAATAAGCTAGTTAACCGTAAAATTAATTATTTTCTATTATGGCGTTTTCGAAGGTAAACTATGTTATTTGTTTCTTTAAGTTCAATGAAGTTAATGTTAAATTTGCTTCTAACTAAAATTAAATGTTATAAAATAAAATAATATATATATATATATATATATATATATATATATATATATACCTAACATAAGAAAAGAATGTATATATGTATATATATATATATATATAGCATAATAATATATATCTAGCAATCCGATCATTGCAAAAAAAAACTGGAAAGGTATTCAATTAATAAAGGTGTATTTAAACAGAATTTAATTGGAATAACTATCGTCATATTGTGTTGCACAGCGGATGAATGGGACACATGTCGCTATCTGGAACACATTGCGCTATCTGGCAACTCAGCCAGAATAGAGGCTTATAAAAGATCGAGAAGCTGGTGAAGACTCATTCCCAGCTCGGTTCCAGCCGAGCAAGGACCTCTGGTCCTTCTTTTTTTGGCCCTTTGGTAAACCCCTTAGTGGCCTCTTAGGTTAGGAAAACGAAAATAATATGCCTTAAAGGCAACTACTCTCTCTCTCTCTCTCTCTCCTACAGGCGTCTCTCTCCCTCCTTCAGCTCTCTCTCTCTCTCTCTCCTACAGGCGTCTCTCTCCCTCCTTCAGCTCTCTCTCTCTCCTGCATGTGTAACTACTGCATGTGTACCTCCTGCATGTGTGCGTATGTGTGTGTGTACCTCCTGCATGTGTACCTATCCTCTCTCCTTCAGGCGTCTCTCCCTCCTACAGGCATCTATCTCTCTCTTCTTCAGGTCTCTCTCTCCTTCAGCTGTCTCTCTCTCTCTCTCCTTCAGGCGTCTCTCTCACCTTGGCTCAGCCAACTGGCTGATTCTGGCTGATTAGGAGCCTATAAAACAACGCCAACTCGGCTGAAGTCTTAGTGTGCACTTGGCTCCTGCCAGGTGAACACCTCTCCTCCTTTCTCTCCTCCTCTCTCTCCTTTCTCTTGGGGGATAACGCCGCCTCCAAGTTTCATGACCCCCTTGTTGCACCTGCAGCACCCCCCCTTTGGGGGAATTTTTTTATTTTTTTTTTTTTTTCTTCTTTTTTCTTTTTTTCCTTTTTTTTTCTTTTTTATAACCCCCTACCCCCCTACCCCCTTTGCAACAACCCCCACCCCCCTTTGCAACATTACATAATAACCTGCAACATTCTTGCACTCTCCCCTTTTTCGGCTATACTACTGTGGTCGAAAGGTTTGGGTTAATGAAGGGAACAGGATAACCTAAAAAGAGATAGGAAAAAACAAGGAGAAACAACAACTACAGTCAAAGAAAGGAAAAAATAGGAAAAAGAAAAAAACAAGGGAAACAAAAGAGAAGTAAAAATAGAAAAAAAATTAAAAAATAAAAGGCGACAGGTGTAGATGGAATATATGGGGAAATGATTCCGTATGGGGAACCGAAAGGGTTACAGTAGTTGTGGTGCATATGTCAGAGTGCATGGACAAATCGGTGTCTGAAGACTGGAAGAAAGCAATAATTGCCTCATTGTATAAAATGAAAGGTGGAAGGATTGAATGTAAGAATTACAGAGGTATAAGTCCGTTGAGGGTAGTTGGGAAGGCGTTTGGTAGGATAATGATAGAAAGAGTTCGGGCACCGAAAACAAAGAGTTCCAGCAAACTTCTATACATAGAAATATTATCTTTTATTGTCTCAACTCACTCAAAAAAGAAGTTTTGGAGACCCCTATTTTCTATCTAAAGAAGTTATGTATCATTAAAAGAAGTTATATCATCTGACAAGAAGCTTTCAAACCCAGAAAAAGGAAAATTTTCCCATATAATGCACCTTCAAAAAGAAGTTATAAGTTCTAAATTTGGGTTTTATTTTGAGTGTAGTATTACAGAATGTTTGGTGAGTGATGAACAAGGAGGGTTCTGGCCTCCGGGTGAAAGAAACTATGTAGATAGTGTTCGCAGTGAGACATGTGACTGAAAAAGCATGTGAAATAGATTGCAAGCATACATGGCTTTTATGGATCTTGAGAAAACGTATGATTGAGTGAATAGAGAAGCATTGTGGCAGGTCTTGGGTATATATGAGGTTGACTCATGAATGCGGTGAAGAGTTTCTATGATGGAAGTAGTGCATATATGAGAGTAAATGAAGAGCTGAGTGATTGGTTTGATATAAGTATCGGTGTGTGCTAAGGATGTGTGGTCTCTGTGGCTGTTCAGTCTGTTCATGGATGGAATCATAAGAGAATTGAATAGAGAAAAAGAATTGAAAAGAAAGAGAATTGAATCTGGTGTACGATAGGAAAGGTGGGGCCTGTCGGATCTGTTGTATGCGGATGATGCTGTGCTGTTTGGCCAGAATGAGTGTGGTATGCAAGAGACTGCTAAGAGTTTTGTGGCTGTGTGTGAGAGAAGAATGTGTGAAAGTGAATGAGGGTAAGAGCAAGTTATTGGTTGTGGGAGAGAGAGGAAAATTCGGACTATCATGTGATGGTGAATAGTGAATACTAGAAGTGGTAAAGTCTCAATATTTGGGATGTATACTGAACAAATGAGGTACGAGTGCGGAAGAAGTTAACAGTGGAGTGAATCAATGAATAAAGGTGGTGGCTGCGGTGAAAGCCGTTGTGAGAAAGCGGAGTCTGGATTGAGATCTACAGATCTACAGAAGCTAAGGCTAACAAAGACCCTAAGATCCACTCTAAGGTTAGCCCGAGAGAAAGGAAAGAGTAGGGGGTTAAGAGAAAAGAAGATAATAAGGGTTAAGTAAGGAGGAACACTTATCACTCGTGGGTTAACATTCATACAGAAAAAGAAGAAAAAAGACTCACCATCATCATCCGCCGGTCACTGCCGACAATCAGAAAAATAGTCGGAGAAAATAGGAGAGGGGTGAAAGATGAAAAGAAGTAAAAAAAGAACGCTTACAAACCATGCAAACACAGTCTTAACTCACTGTCATACCATGCAAACTACAAACATGCAAGAAAAGAGAGTTACAGACATGCAAAGTAAGGAGATAAGAAAAAAAAAAAAGTAGGTAAAGTTAAAAAAAAGTGGGTTAGTTTACAATACGAGCTACATCTACGTTCGTGTTAGTCTATTTTTTTTTTTTTTTTTTTTTTTTTTTTTTTTTTTTTTTTACGTGAAGGTGTGTTAGTAGTTAGTACCGTCATTTTTGTATGGGTGTAAAACATTGACTTCTCATAAAAGGGAGAAGTATGTGTGGCGTGTGTCGAACTGATAGAGTAAGAAATCGTGTGGTTCTGAAAAGATGTGGTGTTCAGAAGTCAGTGGAAGTTGGAAGTGAAAACTGAGGAAAGTATGTAATTGGACATGTTGAAAGAATGGAAGATGACAGAGTTGCGAAAGGAGTGTATAGGAACGTTCACGAAGGTAGAAGTAGGAGAAAAAGGCCGGGGACATGGTGAATGATTGCATGAGTTAAAATGGACTTGAGGTGGTGTGATGCACGAGAAGTGGCTGCAAGTCGATTGGAATGAAGGAGGTTTGTTTAGAAGTATGTAAGTTTGGGATTCTGTTTCTTTCATTTTTGACAAGGAGGGGAAGGAGGGCTTGTGTAAATGGATATGCACGCTTTACTTTCTGCCTTTTCTCCTTTTCACTAACTTCTGTACTTTACATTCAGGTTGTTTCTGCCTTCTCACCCCAAACCCTTGGAAAATTAGATTTTGATAATGTATATATGTATGTATGTATGTATGTGAAAACAAGATATATTCTGACATTATAAAATGGCACGAATAAATCGCCCCCTTAAGAAAGGTAAGACAAACACTTCGAGAAGAAATTGAAATGAAATATAGAGAATTTCCATTTCGAATGAAATTGTGTCTTTGGTTCGGAAATGAAACGTAGCTCTTCAGAGGTGGTTAATCTCTCTCTCTCTCTCTCTCTCTCTCTCTCTCTCTCTCTCTCTCTCTCTCTCTCTTCTTCATATGCTTATATGTCTACCTGACTATCTTTCTTAATCAATCATCTCTCTCCTGACCTCTACTGCCCATATCTTTTCATGTCTCTAGCAGTCTAGCTGTTACTCTCTCTTCCTTCTCACTCTTACTCTCCCATTCTCTTTCGATCGAAACAAAGAAAATCCATTAAAATGATTGTCATTAAAGACAGGCGAAATCATTCAAGGCGAAAAGGTTCTCTTAGTTTATATTTGCTGTTATTTTAGTCCTAATTTTATTTCGCTCATTATTTTCATTTTCACTTCTAAAATGCAGTTGTACAATATACTCATGTGTGTGTGTATATATATAGATGTGTGTGTGTGTTTGTTCTCAAAGAAACTCAAATTCTTAATAAATAGAGTAGTATGATGGCATTTGGTTAGAGGAAATTAGGGTGCTTTGAAACCTGCCCCTGGAGGCCTTCACCTCCGTTATAAGGGGCCCCTTCCTTAAGTTCCTAACCCATTTATGGGCCTCACAGGTCTTAATGACGGGCACTTGCCGCTTGATGGGCCCCTTGATGGGTCCCCTTCCTTCTTGTGAGAAAAAAAAATGGATTCATCCTCGCCTTCCTTCACGAGAAAAGAATCTTCCTGTCGTGTTCTTTCACGGTCTTTGAACAGACAAACAAACATTCGAATACTTTTTGTCCCAGCACGTTCCACCAGACAATAGATATGAAAACTTAAAATAAAAATCTGGAAAAGGGTTTAACAGACCTAACGAGAGCATCGACCTCAAAACATACAATGACTTGTACGTATTATATTCCAATACCACATTACCTCTTCAATATAATTCCATTTTCATATGTTAACAAATTGCGAACATCACAAAAAACAAATTCAGGTTAAATCACGTTTTAAATAAAAAAAATTCCTTTGTTTAATATTTGTATTATATGAATTTAAATAAAAATATTAAATAAAATTAAAATAAAACATTTTAGTTTCAATTATAAGGGTAACTTTTGCTTTTCCTCATTAAAATTAATTTATTCTACACTAATATGAAATGAAGCGAAATGAAATGAATTGAAAAGGCTTATTGGCAGATTATAGCCCATATGAGAAATACTATTAAGCTACATTATGTAGTTAGACTAACATATAAGCGTTTAACCAACATAACTATTATTATTTACCTTCAATTACTAGCTTAAACATTATGGATGAATTTCACAATTAAGCATGTGAAATGAATGAAAGCTATATAAACACCGTAAATATATAGTGCAATTTGATAAGTTTACTGGTTCAATGTACAGTAGCTGCATATTTCTTTCTTAAGTACGTTAATCATACTTGGCAACTCAGTTCACAATCCTGCCAGATTTTCCGAACTATTAATAATAAACATTTCTAAACGTATGTAATTTTTTTAATGATTTATCTGTAACGAGAAATAATTATTAGTATTGATATGGTTACCAATTATTGACTATAAATTACACAGGCCTGCGAGTGAGAACTTTGTAGGAGAGATTTTCTTATTAATAACTGATTTTATATGACTCAATTACATTTGAAATTAAATTAAAAGGTTTATTGACAGACTATAATCCATATGACAAAAACTCTTATTAATAAGCGTTTAACCAACATAACTATTATTATTTACCTTTAATTACCATCTTAAACATTATTATTTGTTTTTTATCATTCATTCGTTTCACGTGTTTAATTGTGAAATTCATCATATATATATGATGAATTTCACAATTAAACACGTGAAACGAATGAATGATGCATATATATATATATATATATATATATATATATATATATATATATATATATATCTCAGACTTTTTAAAAAGATTAGGATGAACATGCAGATACATGCAATTTATATTTCATAAGTTCAATAATTATCGATACGTCTTCCTTCATTGTCATATAGTTCAAGCCAGTTAAACTGTAGCTGTTCTAAGCCGTATACCTGTAAACGAACCAATCATCTCACTAACTACATCAAGCTGTGTGATGAGGCTTTAAAATTAAAAACAAATCTGTTTTCCTCTCTAAACATCCACTTAAACATTATTACTAATATTGATTTATTGTTATTACACATGTTAAGAGTATTTAAATTAAACATACTGATTTCAATTCCGTTCACAATATCTTTCAAATCTACCCCAATCTTGCTATATATTTCTCGCAGTAATTGTTTTCAGACTAGTAGTAGCTAAGTTTAACTTATAAATATATACATAAAAATGTAATAGCCAAATAAGTAGGTTTGGGCAAAAAAAAAAAAACACTTTCTTAATATTTCCAATTAATAGAAAACGTCGAGTGAGCTTTACAATGCATAACTCTAATATTTATTCTCGTAGCAAAGATTGTTGACTAAATATAGCACCAGTTTTTCATGGAGCAATACCACAAAGTAGTTGAATACACATCTTCAATAATAATTCCAGCAAAGATCTTTCACTACACGGTCGCTTCCGATTATTTAAGCAAACGTGAAAGTTGCATACTCTGAAATTCTGAACGCTTTGTGCAACAAGAGGATGAAATCGCAACTTGTTTCAAAACTGTCCTAATTCCAATATTCTAAATCCATGTGTTCTGTGATATATATATATATATATATCTATATATATATATATATATATATATATATATATGACTTCTTATTCGCAAATAATCTCATCTTTATTAATGTAATCACGCTTCAAGAGATCAATAGCTACTTCATATGAACCGCCCACAGCTGATAAATAGCCTATCATATTATAGGCTGGACCTTTAAGGAAACTAATTAACTAGTTATACTTATCAACAAGAGGAATACAAGGTTTACTATCTAATGATTTCTCAAATTTTCAATGAAGGATCGGGCTTGTGACTTGTCCCCTTCAAATGTTGGTACTAGCAAAATGGGTAACTTAGTCCTAAATTCTTCTGACTCGGGGCTTGGTCTGACATTTAAATTTTGTTGAAGATTTAGATCTACTTTGCTTAAAATCAGAAATAGGTTTATTTGGTGTTAAGTCATTGAAACGAGACTGTAGTCTCCTTATGTGGTGTTCAGTTAAGGTTATGTTATGTTCTTTATCAAAGTAATGGTCTGAAAGTTGTTCATCAGCCGTTTCAGGTTCAACTAACTGAAATATTCTTATCAATGGATATTATACCCCTCTTAAATTTATTCAAATTAAAAATTAGATACTCTAAATCTTCCTTGCTTGGTTGTGTAATATTATTAAAAGTGTTGATGGCCTTAGTAACAGAACCAACTTCCCACGCCTCTTCCTTTTTAATTGCTGCAATTCATCACTGTCCATGTTTAAGTTAAAATAGTTTAACTAGGGATTGTAATGAAATAATAAGGTGTGAAGAAATTGACAGAGGTAAGAGATCAAATAAACTGAGTAATCAGACAGTCGGCCAAATTTTAAATACGGAAATGGGGTTATCTGTGGGGCTAAGTGCAGGACATTCAATCTGTAACATCACTACTGGTAAAGAAAATATTTGAAAAACTTATGACTAGTACTCAGGAGCACGCCTATTTCTCAAACAGAGCCCCACAATGCTAATTGATTTAATTAGCCTTAAAATATACCTTCATCTGTAAATCATGAAAAAATTACGGGAAACAATATTAATATTAATATTAATTTTTATTTTTCAATTTATTATTTTTTTAATTAACTATAACATTGGCTGGAAAACAATTCATTTGATCTTGTGTTGGATTCGGGCAAAGTGCTAAAATCGGTAGTTTTTCCTTATAAATTTGTATGTTCCTCCCACAATCCTTTAATTTTTTCTCCGTTTATATATATTATATATATATATATATATATATATATATATATTATATATATATATATATATGTGTGTGTGTGTAAAAATGAACAATGAATAATCCATATTCATTTTTACATAAGAAACCAAAATTGCCTAAGCGAGTTTTGGCTAAAAAAATTATTTGTAGCTTCCTATTTTTGTTTGTGTCACAACCCTATGATCTACCATTTCTGTGGTTTAGTCGTATCTATTTTCCATTTTTCATTGTTATAGAATTTATTATAATTAATTATGATTGTCTTCCATCTCACCCTCGACCCTAGATTATGCATACACATTGCATGTAACAGGATTGGAACCCGCAGTTGTACTTCTTAGTCATTGATACCCACTTTGTCTCTAATTCGTTCATGTAAATCTTCCTAATAATGATTTGTACTATACGTACAAATTCAATAACTATGACGTCACATTTTCCCGTCATTAATTTCCCTTCATTATATCTCTAGTATGCAATGTATGAAATTCTTTATCATCATAATAAAAACTGTACACTCTATAGAAGTCATTATTTATATGTTATGTAGTATAAATATAACTATTATTCGACCATATCCCCCGCCCCCATACGTCCATATCTTATCTTGACCATTATCGTATGCCAATTTTATTAAATATTCATTTTGCTCGTGAAATGCAAAACTTTAGGCATTCGTTCGAACACGCAAAAATACGTTCTCGTATTATTTTTTTTCATTATTATTTTTTTATTATATCACCTCCCGCATTGAACTCGAGAATGCTTAGTAAGTTATTATCAAATTCCGCTAACTGGCAGAATCGAACGCTTCAAAGATAAAAAAAGTCTCCTTTCGCTCGATTCCAATTTATAACTTTATCATGCGTTATGTTATATCATGTGTGTCATGTCTCATGTACTTGTGTTGTACTAATAACCAAATATAATAACCATCTAGTATAACCATATAGTATAACCATATAGTATAACCATATATTATAACCATATATAAATATATAAAAACACTAAGAATGGTAAACGACGTAATGTACTTTAATGAAACTGTAATTAATAATAATTTGTAATGTACTTCAATGAAACTATAATTAAATGTAATGATTTAATTTAGAATGTAAGAATGTACTTTAATAGAACTGTAATGGACAATCATAAGTGAATGTGAAGTAATCCATAATTGTAATCGTAATTGTAATGAACCAAAATTAATACGTACTCAGTCGTGTACTTAATTTGTACTTATGTGTACTATTACGAAATGATATCGCCTTCATAAATGTAGACTCGGCGAAAAATACAAATTATTTTTTTTTTTTTTTTTTAATTATTTTTATTTGGAATTTTTCAAACATCTGATCATGTGTTTAAAAGGGGGGAACTTAACCTTCAACTGCCGTCCCCCAAACATTTAGGTTTATATTATACATGTATTTGTAAAATTACGGCACTTCATTAAGGCACTTCATTGCGGTACTTCATTATAGCACTTCATTACGACTCCTTTGTTAGCAGCCTCGCTGCGGGGAGGGGGCAGAGGCCCCTTGCCTCCTTAACTTTTTAGATTCTGGCCTGAGCCATGGTCGAAAGAGGTCGAACCTCTACCCCTGTAAATTCAGAGCACTACCTGTACATTTTGAGAAGTAAACCACAGTAGAAAAAGTTTTTATCTTTTCCTTCGAGCCTTGTTCTCTTCAGAAGAACTTAGTCAGTTAAGTCGATAAGTTATAAAAGAAAAATCGATAAGTTTAGTACCAAGAGAAAGTATCAGATTATTATAGCAAGAGAAGAATTAATAATCGTCGACCCATAAAGCGAGAGAAAGAGAGAACCAAGCACCATAGAAGATATTGGCATAACAGTCTGGCGAGTCTGTAGCCAAGAGTTTAACAAGAGGCGACCGAAAAGAATTAGAATGTTATAGAAAAAATATCCGTTGCTGCCTCCTAACTAGAACCTCCGTCGATCCGAACCACCCAAGGGCCATAGACGGAGGGGTTAACAAACTGGCGACCCTTTACCAGGATCTTAACAGATTTTAAGAAGATTTTAAGAAGATTTTAAGAAGAAGAATATTTTAAGAAGAAGAATATTTTAAGAAGAATATTTTAAGAAGAAGAAGATTTTAAGAAGAAGAAGATTTTAAGAAGAAGAAGATTTTAAGAAGAGGCCACTCTTTGGCCAAGATAGAAATTACCCTGCATCAGGATAAAACCAGTTGACCGGCGTGTCACGACTTCTAGTTCGTAACACCCACCCTTGAACCGGTGTGTCACGACTCCAAGTTCCCCACGCCTAGTTTTCATCCAAGAAGAAGTAGCCAGCAAGACGTCTTCAGGACACGTCTCTGAGGATTTCGCCGCAGGAATCTTGTTAAGTACAGAGTTGTTTTTTTAAGTAATTTATAAACACTTGAAAAGTCAGCATTATTAACAGTTAATATTTAGTATGGAGCCAGAATTAACACAAAACACAGTGAACACTTCAGACACCAGTGATACACTTTTTTTTAGTGAAACAGTAATTTTCACAGAAGTTAATTGTCACAGAGTTAATTGTCACAGAGTTAATTGTCACAGAGTCAATTGTCACAGAGTCAATTGTCACAGTTATTTTCACTATTATATTCAGTATAGAATAATTTTATTTTATGTACCTTCCCGTACATTAGAATGAAATATTGTTTACATTTTTTTTATTTTTTGTTTGCAAATTTTTTTTCAATTATTGAATTGAATTGACTTGCAAATTAAGAAAGAGTTTTTATAGAGAGTTTATAGATTTAGAGAGATACTTGAAGTAATTTTGAAGTCATTTTTGAAGTCATTTTTTTGAAGTCAGTTTTTGAAGTCAGAAGGTTGCGCCAAGAGGGACAACCGCCCCAGAGATTTATAGAAATACTTGATAAAAGGTCAAGTCAGAAGGTTGCGCCAAGAGGGACAACCGCCCCAGAGATTTATAGAAATACTTGATAAGAGGTCAAGTCAGAAGGTTGCGCCAAGAGGGACAACCGCCCCAGAGATTTATAGAAATACTTGATAAGAGGTCAAGTCAGAAGGTTGCGCCAAAACGGACAACCGCCCCAGAGATTTATAGAAATACTTGATAAGAGGTCAAGTCAGAAGGTTGCGCCAAGAGGGACAACCGCCCCAGAGATTTATAGAAATACTTGATAGAGTTCAAGTTAGTTTCAGAATACTTGAGAGAGTTTAAGTCCCAAGTCATTTCAATGCAGTCAATTGAATTCAACTTTTTCTTTGTAATTTAAGAGAATTTAATTTAAGAAAATGTAAGTTAAGAATTTAATTCAACCTTTTTTTTGTGTTGTAAAAGAGAATTTAATTCAACCTGAATTGACCGGGTTGCGTCTTTAGTTAACCTTTTTTTTTTTTTTGTAAGAAGGAAATTGACCGATTTGTCTTTTCTTTTCATGCCATTGTTGCGTATATAAATATATAGGTAAAATGACAAATTTTATTGTTTGTAACAAAACCGTTTTTACAAAGGTTGTAACGATTTTGGTAATTATTGTAATGTATATGAGGAACATGCCGTCCCTACGTTTGTTGAACTCTTTTAGTTTTTGTTCTAAGTAGTGTGACAAGCAATCTTTTTTTAAAGAGCAAAGTGCTCACGAAAGACGTATTGTCAATTTCAGACTTATACCCCCGCTTAGTCACTCAATTCCCCGAATGTAGTACTCCAAACTTTGTCTTTTTATTTTATTTTATTTTAACACCCCCAACCCCAGTTGAACCGTGTCAACCAGAGAAATGGTTCAACCATGGTTAATTCCTCTTTGGTACGATGGAACATAACCTCAATTTAGGTTGTGTTTTTTTATATTACATTATATGTTTAGTTCATTATAGTTTATAATTGATTTCTATTTTCAATTTTTATATTTTTTATATTTTTTTTTATTCGATAAATACTGAGTAATTGTGTTAGTCGAATTTAATTAATTGTGTGTCAAAATATCAAATAATTCAAATTCTATCAACATTCAACGAAAGAGTATGATTTTTCTACTTAACATGCAAAAATTATTAAACCTTTTTAATATTTTTTTTTTATTATATAAAAATAATTTTTAATGTAAAATTTACCTGAAATTATTAAAAGAAAAGATTGTTCGAAATGCTTTCCTTCCACTTCAATAACTTTTTTATTCTTGGCCGAAACTCATCTAAGGTTCGATTTACTTTTATTTTTAAGAGTATTATAAAATTATGTTTAGCTCATTAAAATGCATAATTGATTTATATTTTTAATTTGTATTCTTAATTTTTTTTTTAATTCAATTATCGTACCGATACTTCTGGTCAATGTTAATGGTTATATAGTTCATATATAGCTAGGAATGTTACTAGTCGAATTTAATTCCATCTTCAAAATTTAATTTTTAATACCGCTAGATTTACTTTCATTAATTGTAAGGTCCTCTAAGTTCGTTTTTTTAATTACCTTATAAGTGTAACTGATTATGTAAAATCTATAATCCTAATTGAATTTTATTACTTTTGACACATATTCCCTCCAGTCACTTTTGCATTAAAACTCGTATGCAAACATCATCATTATAATACATCATAATTATTGCTTACTATATATAAATTCTCGCTCATGCATTTATTCAGTTAATTTAACAATCCTCTCAGCTAATCTGTCTCTCGAAATTATAAGATACACACTTTGTACCCAATAAACATAAATACACATTTGACCACAGGTCTATACATCATCCACTACGTAATTCGATTTGTACCTACAACAGTCAATAAAAATGCATGTATGCACACTATATATACTATATATACTATATATACAAACCTTATGCTAAAATCATTGGATATCACTAAGGCGGTCAAAAGTCAATAAAGTCAAATTGTTTCCTATGGGGCACTTTTCGCTGAAACGACTGAAAATGCAATAAAAACACCTGTAGGGGGTATATTACCAAAGTTAATAGGTCAACCAAAAGTCAACTTTTACCTGTTAGGTCAAAAAATAGCAATGAGGTAAATAAAGTCAATTTTTTGGAATAAATAATTAAAATAACTAAAAATTGGCATATGAAACCATTTCTTCTATCAACCTTGGCGAAGATATGTGTTCAGTCAAACAATACATTGAAACAAGACTCAAGACAAATGGTATTTGTGAAATAATTAACCTCAGTAGACCTGAAATCTCACCAACAGTTTATGGTCAGCTTTTGCAATGTCAACCAACAACTGCCGCTGTAGAGAGATCTTTCTCCATGCTTAATAAATTATTAAGTAAGGATCGCAATTTTTTGCCAGAAAATGTCGGCAAATACTTCATAATTTACCACAATCGGTCAACTGATGTAGAAGAGCAAGAATAAGTAATTAAAGTATCGTTTTTATTATTGAAAGTAAAGGCAACTTTAAAAGTCAATTTTTTCAATTCGTAAGGTCAACTTTCTTAATTTTTTCGGTCAACTTTTGACTGCCCTAGATATCACAATAAAACTATTTCATTACGTGTAAGTGCAAACTATGCTATTTAGTCTTAATCATTTTTGCTTTCTAATATATCTTGCTTATGCATTTATTCAGTTAATTTAACAATCCTCTCAGCTAATCTGTCCCTCGAAATTGTAAGATACACACTTTGTACCTAGTACACCCAAATACACACTTGACCACAGGTCTATACATCATCCATTACGTAATTCTATTTTACCTACAATAGTCAATAAAATTAGTTTATCAATTGTACTATCATGGTAACCTTGAAAATCCATGAACTTTAAAATTTATATTTTTCCCTTTTATCTACTATTCATTATGTATGTAATTTTTCCCACAGAAAAATAAAAATTTTGTAAAAAATTTTAACATCATTGTTTGTCTAACTTAATTGTTTGTCTAAATTAAAGGATTAATCTTTGAATTTTTTTTATATTTTGTAAGCAAGTGTCATTTTAAAGATTTGATACTCTGCATTGTACTCAACTACCCGAACTCGTTCTGTATAAAACTTGTATTGTAAAAAAGAATGTCATCATCTAATTTGAATTCGTTAGATGTTATTTTCTCAATTCTGTTGTATTGTATTAATTGTATTATATTATTGTATTAATACCATTTTAGAGGGGGAAACACTGTAAAAATGAACAATGAATAATCCATATTCATTTTTACATAAGAAACCAAAATTGCCTAAGCGAGTTTTGGATAAAAATTTTATTTGTAGCTTCCTATTTTTGTTTGTGTCACAACCCTATGATCTACCATTTCTGTGGTTTAGTCGTATCTATTTTCCATTTTTCATTGTTATAGAATTTATTATAATTAATTATGATTGTCTTCCATCTCACCCTCGACCTAGATTATGCATACACATTGCATGTAACAGGATTGGAACCCGCAGTTGTACTTCTTAGTCATTGATACCCACTCTTTGTCTCTAATTCGTTCATGTAAATCTTCCTAATAATGATTTGTACTATACGTACAAATTCAATAACTATGACGTCACATTTTCCCGTCATTAATTTCCCTTCATTATATCTCTAGTATGCAATGTATGAAAATTTTTTATCATCATAATAAAAACTGTACACTCTATAGAAGTCAATATTTATATGTTATGTAGTATAAATATAACTATTATTCGACCATATCCCCCGCCCCCATACGTCCATATCTTATCTTGACCATTATCGTATGCCAATTTTATTAAATATTCATTTTGCTCGTGAAATGCAAAACTTTAGGCATTCGTTCGAAAACGCAAAAATACGTTCTCGTATTATTTTTTTTCATTATTATTTTTTTATTATATCACCTCCTGCATTGAACTCGAGAATGCTTAGTAAGTTATTATCAATTCCTCTAACTGGCAGAATCGAACGCTTCAAAGATAAAAAAAGTCTCCTTTCGCTCGATTCCAATTTATAACTTTATCATGCGTTATGTTATATCATGTGTGTCATGTCTCATGTACTTGTGTTGTACTAATAACCAAATATAATAACCATCTAGTATAACCATATAGTATAACCATATATAAATATATAAAAACACTAAGAATGGTAAACGACGTAATGTACTTTAATGAAACTGTAATTAATAATAATTTGTAATGTACTTCAATGAAACTGTAATTAAATGTAATGATTTAATTTATAATGTAAGAATGTACTTTAATAGAACTGTAATGGACAATCATAAGCGAATGTGAAGTAATCCATAATTGTAATCGTAATTGTAATGAACCAAAATTAATACGTACTCAGTCGTGTACTTAATTTGTACTTATGTGTACTATTACGAAATGATATCGCCTTCATAAATGTAGACTCGGCGAAAAATACAAATTAGTTTTTGTTATTTTTTTTTTTTATTTTTTTTATTTGGAATTTTTCAAACATCTGATCATGTGTTTAAAAGGGGGGAACTTAACCTTCAACTGCCGTCCCCCAAACATTTAGGTTTATATTATACATGTATTTGTAAAATTACGGCACTTCATTAAGGCACTTCATTGCGGTACTTCATTATAGCACTTCATTACGACTCCTTTGTTAGCAGCCTCGCTGCGGGGAGGGGGCAGAGGCCCCTTGCCTCCTTAACTTTTTAGATTCCGGCCTGAGCCATGGTCGAAAGAGGTCGAACCTCTACCCCTGTAAATTCAGAGCACTACCTGTACATTTTGAGAAGTAAACCACAGTAGAAAAAGTTTTTATCTTTTCCTTCGAGCCTTGTTCTCTTCAGAAGAACTTAGTCAGTTAAGTCGATAAGTTATAAAAGAAAAATCGATAAGTTTAGTACCAAGAGAAAGTATCAGAGTATTATAGCAAGAGAAGAATTAATAATCGTCGACCCATAAAGCGAGAGAAAGAGAGAACCCAAGCACCATAGAAGATATTGGCATAACAGTCTGGCGAGTCTGTAGCCAAGAGTTTAACAAGAGGCGACCGAAAAGAATTAGAATGTTATAGAAGAAATATCCGTTGCTGCCTCCTAACTAGAACCCCCGTCGATCCGAACCACCCAAGGGCCATAGACGGAGGGGTTAACATATATATATATAGGGTGTCCCATAAGTCCGGCATCATAGGAGAAATTCATATTTTTCTTATGCTCGGGATGCCAATTTCCCGTCCACCATTCTGTTCAGTGACTAGGCTGTTTTTTTATGGAAATGGTGAAGTAAATCGACAGAACACCCGCTACTGGTCTCAAAACAACCCTCACTGGTATACCTCTTCAAAGGAACAAGGTGCATCTCGGGTGATGGTATGGTGTGGCATTTGGAAGGATCGCATCATAGGCCCACTCTTTTTCGATGAACATGTCACTGGAGGCACCTACCTACGTATGCTCAAGGAAGAAGCATTTTCCAGTGTCTTGAACGAAGAAGGAAATTTCCCAACATGGTTCCAGCAAGACGGCGCTCCTGCACATTACAGCACCCAAGTAAGGGAATACCTGTACCAACAATTCCCTGGTCATTGGATAGGACGTCGAGGGCCTGTGGAATGGCCAGCGAGAAGCCCGGATCTCACGCCACTAGATTTTTATCTCTGGGGCCACTTGAAAGCGCTGGTATACGCAGAGAAAACTAGGAGTGTTGAACATTTGCGGTAGCGCATTAATGGGGCATGTAACACCATTACTCCTGCCATCATTCACCGTGTGCTTGCTGACTGGGTATCACGTCTGAATTTGTGTATTGAAAACAATGGTGGACATATTGAGCACGTTCTGTAAATAAAGCGTTTGTTTTGCCTTTTTTTATTATTTTTCCTATGATGCCGGACTTATGGGACACCCTGTGTGTGTATATATATATATATATATATAATTTTTTTTGTAACCTATATATAGGCTGTAACTCTTTATGTACTTCAGTGTTCCTGAGGATGTCATTAGACGAAAGCGCTTGAGCACCATTCTGTGTTTCCTTTCCTTCGTGGTTTTATTCATCATAAATATTTTTCACGTGTTACTCTTGTGAAATAATTTTCATATATATATTAATATATATATTATATATATATACACTACGATGTCATATACAGGAATTTCAATAAAGTTTCCGACAAATGCGATCACTGTATAATAGCATGTAAAGTGAAACATATGGGAATGATAGACAAAGTGGTAAATTGGGTCTACAACTTCCTCAGAGAGCGCCTACGGGGTGTCAAAATTCAATGTATATCATCATCGGAATCAGAAGTACGTACTTAAGCACCCTAGGTACAGTACTGGTACCACTCCTGTTCATTATCATGCTAAGGGAGATACACAGTGGAGTAATCAGCAACAGTATAGTACCATCGTATGCAGTCGAAACAGAAATCGGCGGAAAATCAGTGTTGCATATGAGGTGGAGGTCTTGCAGAGGGTCACAAGCGAAATATACACTTGGTCAGAAGACAACCTCAACATGACATTTAACTAGTTGAGTTCATGGAAGATAATTTTTTACGACAGATGGTTACCGAACCAACGCGCGGTGATAATATTTTAGACGTGGTGATGACGAACGGCGAAAATATAGTCGAAGGTTTAGAAGTAGGCGAGAGTTTAGGATGTAGTGCTCATCAAATTCTTAGGTTTAAGTTATTGATAGAAAACATTAAGGATAGTAACGTAATAGAAGTCCCTAATTTTCGTAGGGCCAATTTTGATAGTTTTGCGGATAGGATGAGAGTAGTGGACTGGGATAACTTATTTATGGGTAATGACACAAATTTGCATTGGGAGGCGTTTAAAGAAAGTTTTATGAATATCGAAAGGGAGTTTATTCCTCGTAGGCCCAAGCGCCCTAGAAATCATGGTAGGCCCAAGTGGTGGACTAGGGAAATAGGCGAGTTCATAAACGAGCGTAACAGACCGTATAGACTTAATAAGCGCAATGGCACGGCAGCTAACTTTAATAGCTATGTCGAGCTTAGACGTCAGGTTAAAAGATCAGTTAGGAATGCTAGCGTAATTTAGAGATACTTATCGCTGCGGATAGTAAACATAATCCAAAAAAGTTTTTTGAATACGTCAATAATCGTAAGTCGATAAAAGATAACATAGGCCCTCTAGTGGACGTTAACGGCGCTTTGGCTTCCGACGCACAGGCGATGGCTGGTATTTTCAATAACTTTTTTGCGACAATTTTTACCATATAAGACGTAAATAATGTCCCCGACGTGGACGATATCGTTCCATTTAGTAGCGAGACTGTTTTGGATGAAATAACTGTTTACGAGGGTGAGATTGCGCATTATATTGATAGGCTAAAAGTTAGCAAGGCTCCATGCCCTGACGCGTTTTATCCCAGACATTTGAAAGATTTGAAAGATGTTATCGTAGGCCCCTTAACGAAGATTTTTAATCAGTCACTCGAAACGGAGATTATTCCTGATGACTTCAAATTAGCTAACGTCACGCCCATTTTTAAAAAAGGCGACCGCACAGTAGCTAGCAATTATAGGCCCATTAGCTTAACGTCAATTGTCGGTAAACTTTTGGAATCCGTAGTTAGGGATCGTATCATCGATCACTTAGAAACTCGCGATTTGATTAATAGCCAGCATGGGTTTCGACACCATAGATCTTGTTTAACTAATTTGTTAGAATTTTATAACGAAATAACGCGCGATACGATAGGCATAGAGCGGCTGACGTTATTTATTTAGATTTTAAAAAAGCGTTCGATACAGTTCCGCATCGAAGATTAATTGCGAAGGTTAAAGCGCACGGTATAGGAGGTCAAGTAGTTAACTGGTTAGAGGAATGGCTTCGTGCTAGGAGAAGAGGGTCGTTGTTAATGGTAGTGAATCGGGGTGGTTGGATGTAGGTAGCAGTGTCCCACAGGGTTCAGTGTTAGGTCCATTGTTATTCGTAATTTACATTAACGACATAGATGTACGATTGACTAATAACGTGTCAAAATTCGCGGACGATACTAAAATAGGCGGTAAGGTTGTTAACGAGGACGATAGAAATAGGCTCCAAGACGATGTAAATAGGATTATGGAGTGGACGGATAAGTGGCAGATGCAATTTAACGTAGACAAATTTAAAGTTTTGCATATAGGTTCTCGTAACAATAATTACACGTACACGATGGATGATAGTGTTAGAAAATCTAGAAGAGGAAGAACCATTGTTGTCCCAAGGCGATACGATGACTAAGCTGATTGATGCAGCATTGCTTGTATATATATTAAGTTAAGGTGTGTATATATATCCATCTCATAATTGTAAGGTTAGTGAAAAATTAATTTAATTTAGAGCTAGCATTTTTTAGCTCTTGTGGCATCATTGTTTGGTCACACTGTTGGCATCATTTAGGGACGCTGCGCGTCTTTTCTACTCGTTTGTGGAAGGTCGTACGTAAAGGTGTGGTTTGATAGAGAGCTCTCTTGCAATTCAGTTTGGTTGTTTAGATACATGATTGTTGCATCGTGCAATAGTCCAGGTTGCGTTGTTGTTGCAAGGTTCAGAAAGAAGACCACAAATAGTACCCTTTTGTTTACTTTAAGTTCATGTAATTTAAGGTCTAAGGTAGGCCCGCATCGAGTCAGCAACCCTGAGGTTACCCTGAGGTAGGACCTAATAGGATCTCAAATCCGTAAATTTTAATTTAGCTTAACTTGGGCTTTAGGTAGAACTTGCCCTTTAGAATTTGGCCGTTCACGGCTCAGCTGGGATTTCGAACCCGACAAATAAATAAAATAACATGGTCCTTCGAACCGGATTTCTACCCCAAGACTGAGTCAGTGACCATTTTTCGGCAAAGTTCTGATTGTGCAAATTGTATCCCAAGTTAGGCCTAGACGGGTTGAGTATTATTGAGTTAAGGTCCCAGGGTAAAAAGTTTGGTCGCCCAATTGCGAAACTTGGCCAGTCGTCTGTCGTTTTTTGGCCTACATTTTTTCCGGTTTGGTTAATTTTGGGTTATTATTGAAAGTTTGGTCGCCCAATTGCGAAACTTGGCCAGTCGTCTGTCGTTTTTTGGCCTACATTTTTTCCGGTTTGGTTAATTTTGGGTTATTATTGAATTAAGGTCCCAGGGTAAAGTTTGGTCGCCCAATTGCGAAACTTGGCCAGTCGTCTGTCGTTTTTTGGCCTACATTTTTTCCGGTTTGGTTAATTTTGGGTCATTATTGAATTAAGGTCCTGGGGTGGAAAATTTGGTATTCCATACTGGTGTTTGGTTAGTACCCCACCCAGCATTCAGTTTATTTGAAAGTAAAATTTGCGTTTGATCAGTTTGGTTAAGTATTTCTGCCAATTCAGCTCATTTGGTATTGAGCCCAAGGGTTGTTTACATTGAAGATGAGTGCATCTGAATTGAACAAATTTATAAAAAGGAGAAGTGCCTACAAAGGTCTAATTACAAAGGTCATTGCCACTATAGATTCTGCCATAGAGCAAGAGGATTTACGCTTAGTGACTGCGAAGCTTGCCATATTAGAAACTAAAAAGGTTGCTCAAAGTGAGGTAAATGTTAAAATTGAGGCTCTTATAGAAGAGGATGAAATAGAAATAACATAATTACTTTGAAGAGATTATTGATGATATGATTAACGTAGGCCTCCGAGCAAAAGAGTTTACAGCTCAGTACAGTTGAGACCAGGTCTAATAATGAAACACAACACTCAACAAATGATGCTTGTGAAGTTAAGTTTAACAGATCTGTAGTTCAATTACCGAGGCTTGTACTCAAAACATTTCTGGAGTATTCAGGAATGGCAAGGATGGGCAGACAGTTTTCAATCAGCAGTTCATTCTAGTCAAGTGTTAATGCCGTGGAGAGTTTAATTATTTGCGGTCCCTCTTGGAAGGGGAGCAGCAAAGACTATAGCAGGATTAGCATTAACAGAGGCTAATTATAGTGGCTTGGGATATATTAAAAAAACGGTTTGGTAAGCCAGAGATCTTAATTAAAAGCGACCTCCGTGCACTTTTAGCTATACCTCCTGTTAATAATCCTAATAGTGTCAAGGAGTTACGGCAGTTATATGATGAATTTGAAATTAGAACTAGGTCCCTGGACAACTTGGGTGTAGAATGGAAAAGTATGGTATAAATAGTATAATGTTGGTTCCTACACTGAAGTCTAAATGCCTAGCTCAATTTTGCTGAATTAAGTAGGGGACACTCTGCAGAACATGTGTACATCCCCCTTCAGCAGATGTTAAGTCTTTTAGGCACAGAATTAGCAAGACGAGAGGGAGTTGAGTTTGCACAGTGGGATGGTAAACAAGGGGACAAGGCAGGCACAGCACCAAAGTTTCCACAAAAAGGAATAGCCCAGGTACAGTGTCAGCTCTACATGCCTCCTCTGAGAATAATTAAAGGGAATCAAGGAATGCATATTTTGCGAAGGCAACCACAAGTCATATAAATGTGAGGTGGCTGAGGCCTTACCTTTGAGGAGAGAAAGGACAGGGTAACTAAGTCCACAGCATGTTTTAAATGTTTTTTGAAAGGTCATAGAGCAAGGTTTTGTAAGTTTAAAATTTTGTGCAAAAATGTCATGGTAGGCATCAGCCATTATTGTGTGAAAACACTCTTAGGCCTACCCCAGAAGTAGAGACATCAGTGGCACATGCCACTGCTATGCAAGGGAGTAAAAGTAAAGGGGGATTATTGCAAACAACTGCAGCCTTATTAATTGGGAATGAGGGAGAAGCTACTGTAAGAGTTGTTTGATAGTGGTAGCCAGTGTAGTTTTTATTAGACCAGAAATTTCCAGAAAATTGAAGTTTAAAGAACTTAAGAGGGAAAATTTAAGAATTTCTGGGTTTGGGGGTTCCGTTTCAAAACAGAACCAAATTTAAGAAGGTAGAAGTTCTGGTTAAAGGGTTGTTACCGCAAAGTCCCACTATCAAGGTCCCAAGCTGTAGAGATTGAGGAACTTTGTGCTCCAGTCACTACTTGTTTAGATATGGCATGTGTCCAAGAATTGCAAGTTAAAGGAATTAATTTGGGCAATATAAGTTTGAGGGAACAGAAGATATTAGTCTTTTGATTGGAGCTGACTATTATTGGGGACTTCATCACTGGTAATATTGTCCGTACATCTCAAGGCCCAGTAGCTATTGAAAGTAAGCTAGGCTGGATGCTACATGGTAGTTATTGCAATGAAATGGAAGTTAAGGCTCTCTTTGTTAAGATTGAGGAGAACAGCCATGGTTGGAAAGGCATTTGAAAGCGTTTGGGAACTTGAATCTATTGGTATAAAGGACAACCAGGCAAGTACAGTGAACAATGATGTTTTAGAGCAATTTGAAAAAGGGATTGGGTTTTAGAGATGGTTGCTATGAAGTTGGCCTACCATGGAAGGATTCTTGCAACCCGGTTCAAACCTTCAGCTAGCTAATCGGAGGTTGGAGACTTCATTGTACAGCTAAGAAAAATGAGGAGTTGTTAATTGAATACGATGAGGCCATCCTAAGTTATGTAAGGGAGGGCTATGCTGAAAGGGTGCAAGGTGAGCTGGTGAGCCAGGAGGCACATTATCTGCCACACCATGCAGTGGTACGGCGAGACAAAACTACCACCAACTGAGGGTAGTTTTTGATGGCTCAGCCAAGGACAAAGGTGGTGTGTCCTTGAATGACTGTTTGGATGCTGGCCAAATTTAAATGCAGATTTATTTTCCTTGTACTGAGATTCAGGTTTGGTAGAGTAGCATTGACTGCAGATGTGAAGCAAGCCTTTTTGGCGGATAAAGTTAAAACCAGAGGACAGAGATGCAGTAAGGTATCTGTGGGTGGATACGAAAGACTTGTTGGAAAATGAACCTAAGGTTCAAGCATATAGAATGAAGTCAGTGTTGTTTGGCCTCAGCTCTAGTCCATTTCTGTTGCAGCTACTATGCAGTACCATTTTAGAAATATTCTGAAGTCTATCCTAACACTATTGAACACATAAGGAAAAATTTTTATGTTGATGATTTGCTATGTTCCGTGGATAATACAGAAATGGCTAAACAGATATTCATGGAGGCTAGAGCTATAATGAGGAGCTGGCATGGAGCTCAGAAAATGGCAGACCAATCATTCACAATTACAAGAGTTTATGAGTCATCCTCTGTAGTACCTGAGCAGCAGAAAGTATTGAGGATTCTGGTATTAAGGAGTTGTGGGCAATAGACGCAAAGGTGCTAGGCATCGTTTGGCAGCAAGATGATGATTTGTTTACCTTCAATGGGAAATCTTTAGTAGAGCTGGCCGAGAATGAGACAAGGTGGACAAAACGTACAGCTCTTAGTTTGGCTTCGAAGGTCTATGATCCTCTTGGATTCCTGGCTCCATTTGTGATAAAGTCAAAAATTTGGTTTCAGAGCCTCTGGGAAATTGGACTTGGTTTGGGACCAAGAGTTATCTGATCATATGGTGGTAAGGTGGAAAATATTGGTTCAAATAATTGGCACATCTTGGAGACATTGAAATCCCAAGATGGTACTTTGGAGAGTTGAACAATGTCCAGACAATTTGGAGCTGCACATCTTTTGTGATGCAAGTGAGGAAGCCTATGCAACTTGTATTTATATAAGAGGCGCATTGCAAGAGGAAGTAAGTTGCAGGTTGGTTGCTGCAAAGAGTAGAGTAGCACCTTTGAAAAGGCTTTCTGTTCCAAGGTTGGAATTGATGGGTGCCGTTATTGCTAGTCGGCTTGCAATTACAGTGCGAAAGTCTTTGGCCCTCTATGAAATTCCAAGCTATTATTGGACAGACTCCACTATAGTTTGGCACTGGTTAAGAAGTCAGGCAAGGAAATGGAAACCATTTGTTGCCAATAGGGTGGAGGAAATTCAAGCGCACACAGATCCCAAGCAATGGAAGCATTGTCCAGGCATCCAAACCCCGCTGATTTACCAACACGAGGAATTTCGGTGAAAGATTGTAGTGCCTTGCACCACAAGATTATTCTTTATTAGTGAAAACTGCCACAAATTGGCATGAGTGAAATATTTAAATAAATAAATAAATAAATAAATACAAGTTAAATATGTCCAGTGATCAAATTTAATTCTTAAGAATTCAGTGTGGTGTGACTAGACATGAATGGGCTTTTAAGGATTATTTTGGCTGGTTGGTAAAATTATTAAGTAAAAACAAACTTGTGTGCAACGACAACACAAAGGACGCCACTTTACACATTAATTCGAAATCACCCGCCAGCAAGCAAAGTTCCTTTGGGTATGTTTTGTATTTATAATATTTATTCTTTACTATTTCATATCTGTATGCAATACCGCATACTGCAGATACTAACGCCTTATACCGTTTGCAATTAGTACTAAGATTCATACTACAAATAGTAATGTAAGATTCATATAATAAATTACTTAGGCTAAGTTAGGTCTAGGCTAAAGCCAAATTGTAACTAGCCTAACTGAGGCCTACCATAGTCTTTGTTTTAGATTAACCTCAGCTCAATATGTTGAAGAGGCAAAGGCCTGCCTATTAAATTTCTTAGTATATTTTACTTTACTTTATAAGCCTATTATGTTTCAAGTCATTTATGGCTACTAATCATTTGTAGCCTACATACTTCCTTAGTTCTCCCATTCAACTTAACACAATCCCATAATGAGAATTAACTGTAATTTATCATCCACAGGTTACTGGGCCTATAAAGCATATGTATATTGATTATTAATTTTTGCCATTTTTATTATTCTTTTTCTCCAAAATATTACTTACAGTATTCTTGTCTGTCTCTTTGCAGACAAGGTTGTCATTGTGGCTATTATCTTTTAGTTATTATTGTTATTATTACTACTATTATTACTACTATTATTACTATTATTTGTATTGCATATTTATTATTATAATCAGTATTATTTGCAGACTGTTATATATTAGCCAAATGGGCCATTATTTAATCTCGCCATTATAAGTCCATCAAAGTTGTTACGGGTAAAAATCCCCTTTGCATATACTCATTAATTGTTGTCAATAAAATATAAAAATTCATATTGATTTAATAATCAGTCCTTCCCTTCTTTTATTAAAATTAACTTTGCGCCGCAGTGCCGGATGCCAATCTAGTACTTGGGCGCTGGTGACCCTGGCATATAGTTAATTATCTACGTAAACTTGTAAAGGTCTAAATAAATAAAACAGGACTCTTACACCTTGCACCACAAGATTATTCTTTATTAGTGAAAACTGCCACAAATTGGCATGAGTGAAATATTTAAATCTAAAATAAATAAATAAATACAAGTTAAATATGTCCAGTGATCAAATTTAATTCTTAAGAATTCAGTGTGGTGTGACTAGACATGAATGGGCTTTTAAGGATTATTTTGGCTGGTTGGTAAAATTATTAAGTAAAAACAAACTTGTGTGCAACGACAACACAAAGGACGCCACTTTACACATTATATTCGAAATCACCCGCCAGCAAGCAAAGTTCCTTTGTGGTATGTTTTGTGTTTATAATATTTATTCTTTACTATTTCATATCTGTATGCAATACCGCATACTGCAGATACTAACGCCTTATACCATTTGCAATTAGTACTAAGATTCATACTACAAATAGTAATGTAAGATTCATATAATAAATTACCTTAGGCTAAGTTAGGTCTAGGCAAAAGCCAAATTATAACTCTAGCCTAACCGAGGCCTACCATAGTCTTTGTTTTAGATTAACCTCAGTTCAATATGTTGAAGAGGCAAAAGGCCTGCCTATTAATTTTCTTAGTATATTTTACTTTACTTTATAAGCCTATTATGTTTCAAGTCATTTATGGCCTACTAATCATTTGTAGCCTACATACTTCCTTAGTTCTCCCATTCAACTTAACACAATCCCATAATGAGAATTAACTGTAATTTATCATCCACAGGTTACTGGGCCTATAAAGCATATGTATATTGATTATTAATTTTTGCCATTTTTATTACTCTTTTTCTCCAAAATATTACTTACAGTATTCTTGTCTGTCTCTTTGCAGACAAGGTTGTCATTGTGGCTATTATCTTTTAGTTATTATTATTATTATTACGATATTATTGTTACTATTATTATTACTATATTGTTATTACTATATTATTACTATTATTATTAGTTTATTATTAGTATAATTATTATTATTTGTATCATTTGTATTATTGCATATTCCTTATTACAATCAGTATTAATTGCAGACTGTTATATATTAGCCAAACGGGCCATTATTTAATCTCGCCATTATAAGTCCATCAAAGTTGTTACGGGTAAAAATCCCCTTTGCATATACTCATTAATTGTTGTCAATAAAATATAAAAATTCATATTGATTTAATAATCAGTCCTTCCCTTCTTTTATTAAAATTAACTTTGCGCCGCAGTGCCGGATGCCAATCTAGTACTTGGGCGCTGGTGACCCTGGCATATAGTTAATTATCTACGTAAACTTGTAAAGGTCCATAATAAAAACCGGACTCCAGGTCAGAAGGCTGGGTGTTCGAGTCACTCCGGGGTCACCAATTGTAAGAGTCCGGTTTTTATTATGGACCTTTACAAGTTTACGTAGATAATTAACTATATGCCAGGGTCACCAGCGCCCAAGTACTAGATTGGCATCCGGCACTGCGGCGCAAAGTTAATTTTAATAAAAGAAGGGAAGGACTGATACTTGTAGTGCCTTGCACCACAAGATTATTCTTTATTAGTGAAAACTGCCACAAATTGGCATGAGTGAAATATTTAAATATAAATAAATAAATAAATAAATACAAGTTAAATATGTCCAGTGATCAAATTTAATTCTTAAGAATTCAGTGTGGTGTGACTAGACATGAATGGGCTTTTAAGGATTATTTTGGCTGGTTGGTAAAATTATTATAAAAAACAAACTTGTGTGCAACGACAACACAAAGGACGCCACTTTACACATTATATTCGAAATCACCCCGCCAGCAAGCAAAGTTCCTTTGTGGTATGTTTTGTATTTATAATATTTATTCTTTACTATTTCATATCTGTATGCAATACCGCATACTGCAGATACTAACGCCTTATACCGTTTGCAATTAGTACTAAGATTCATACTACAAATAGTAATGTAAGATTCATATAATAAATTACTTAGGCTAAGTTAGGTCTAGGCTAAAGCCAAATTGTAACTAGCCTAACTGAGGCCTACCATAGTCTTTGTTTTAAATTAACCTCAGCTCAATATGTTGAAGAGGCAAAGGCCTGCCTATTAAATTTATTGAGCTGAGGTTAATCTAAAACAAAGACTATGGTAGGCCTCAGTTAGGCTAGTTACAATTTGGCTTTAGCCTAGACCTAACTTAGCCTAAGTAATTTATTATATGAATCTTACATTACTATTTGTAGTATGAATCTTAGTACTAATTGCAAACGGTATAAGGCGTTAGTATCTGCAGTATGCGGTATTGCATACAGATATGAAATAGTAAAGAATAAATATTATAAATACAAAACATACCACAAAGGAACTTTGCTTGCTGGCGGGGTGATTTCGAATATAATGTGTAAAGTGGCGTCCTTTGTGTTGTCGTTGCACACAAGTTTGTTTTTACTTAATAATTTTACCAACCAGCCAAAATAATCCTTAAAAGCCCATTCATGTCTAGTCACACCACACTGAATTCTTAAGAATTAAATTTGATCACTGGACATATTTAACTTGTATTTATTTATTTATTTATTTATATTTAAATATTTCACTCATGCCAATTTGTGGCAGTTTTCACTAATAAAGAATAATCTTGTGGTGCAAGGCACTACAAGATCTTTCACAATCAAGTTTGTGGTGGAATGGGCCAGAGTGGCTAAAACTTGGAAGTGAAAACTGGCCTTCTAATCAGCCTATTGTAGGAGAATGCCAGGCTGAAGAAGCATGGGTGAGTGAGGTGAGAAAATGCGCTGTGAACAGTTGTCAAGTTATGCAGCAGGACCCCATATTGAGGCTTGAGGACATTAGCAGTCTGAAAAGATTGTTAAGAGTGACAGCATGGGTATATAGATTTACCAACAACATTAAGGGAGAAACAAGAAGGGAAGGAATTCTGAACAGTAATGAGATTCAGCAAGCCAGGAAATACTGGGTGGTATATATGCAGAAGAAAAAATTTGGTGAAGAGAGAGAATTGCTCACCAGCCATCCATTACAGGTTCTACCAACACATTCTGCGCTCAAGGGTTTGGATGTGTTTTTGGATCAGGATTTATTGAGAGTAGGAGGTAGACTACAGTTTTCTGGGCTTCCAGAGGAGAAAAGACATCCAATTTTGCTACCTTCTGGGGGGCACTTTGTGGACCTTTTGATCCTGGATACTCATCATAAGCTGTTACATGCTGGAGTTAGAGAAGTGATAATAGAGATTAGACAACAATTTTGGATTCCCAAAATTAGACAAGTAGTAAAAAAGGTCTTGCATAAATGTGTGGTTTGCAAGCGTTGGAGTGCAAAGCCTTATTATGAAAAGGTGGCTCCACTTCCAAGAGAACGGTGTGTCTATACTGCCCCATTTGATGTAGTGGGAGTAGACTTTGCAGGGCCAGTCTATGTGTATGAGCGAGGGGAGTCTAACAAAGGTTATATATGTCTTTTCACCTGTGCTACCACCAGAGCAATCCATTTGGAGTTGGTAAGCAACTTAAGTAGTGATGTATTTCTTTTGGCCTTTAAAAGGTTTGTGAACAGAAGGGGTTTCCCAAATAAAATCATATCGGATAATGCCAAAACCTTCAAAAGGCTGCAAAGGAACTCCAAGAAATTTGGTCCTTGCTAAAAGAGGAAGGATTCCAATCCTACTTTTCACACCAAGGGGTACAGTGGGAGTTTATTGTTGAGAGAGCACCATGGTGGGGAGGATTTTGGGAAAGGCTAGTGAGAAGTGTAAAGTGTCCATTAAAGAAACTTTTAGCTAATGCTCATTTGAGCAAAGAAGAATTCTCTACTGTTTTATGTGAAGTAGAAGCAATGGTGAACAGTAGGCCTATCACTTTTGTTTACAACAGTAGGCAGGATGCAGAGCCATTGACACCAAATCATTTTCTTTGTGGTAAACGATTAACATCAAACCCCAGTGTGCCAGAAGACTTGCAGCCTATCCAGAGCACTCAAGGAGAGTTAACCAGACGGTTCAGGTACCTTGAAGAGCTACAAGATCAGTTATGGAAGAGGTGGCAGATGGAATACTTGCCAGAACTCAATTATTACCCATCAGGCAAGGTAAAGGGCTCCAATGCAAATTGTATCAAGGTGGGAGAAGTGGTAATGATTGGGGATGAAAGACCAAGGCAATGCTGGAAGCTTGGCATAATTGAAGAGTTGTTTGTTGGCAAAGACAATTTAGTTAGGTCTGCACTGGTAAAGACTTCAGGAGGAAAGTTAAAGAGACTTATACAAAAACTCTATGCTTTAGAAATCAGCAAAACACAGATAGTCAAGATGAAACATTTGAGTTACAGCCTCATGAAGAAGGCTTGGCTAACCTTGCAGAAGGTAATGACAACAATGCCTCTTCGGTGGGGAGTGTTAGAAAATCTAGAAGAGGAAGAACCATTGTTGTCCCAAGGCGATACGATGACTAAGCTGATTGATGCAGCATTGCTTGTATATATATTAAGTTAAGGTGTGTATATATATCCATCTCATAATTGTAAGGTTAGTGAAAAATTAATTTAATTTAGAGCTAGCATTTTTTAGCTCTTGTGGCATCATTGTTTGGTCACACTGTTGGCATCATTTAGGGACGCTGCGCGTCTTTTCTACTCGTTTGTGGAAGGTCGTACGTAAAGGTGTGGTTTGATAGAGAGCTCTCTTGCAATTCAGTTTGGTTGTTTAGATACATGATTGTTGCATCGTGCAATAGTCCAGGTTGCGTTGTTGTTGCAAGGTTCAGAAAGAAGACCACAAATAGTACCCTTTTGTTTACTTTAAGTTCATGTAATTTAAGGTCTAAGGTAGGCCCGCATCGAGTCAGCAACCCTGAGGTTACCCTGAGGTAGGACCTAATAGGATCTCAAATCCGTAAGTTTTAATTTAGCTTAACTTGGGCTTTAGGTAGAACTTGCCCTTTAGAATTTGGCCGTTCACGGCTCAGCTGGGATTTCGAACCCGACAAATAAATAAAATAACAGATAGAGAGTTAGCGAGCATTGATGAGGAAGTAGACTTAGGCGTACGCGTATCTAAGGATTTAAAAGTTAGGAACAAGTGCCTGGAGTCTTGCGCAAAAGCTAATAGGATGTTAAGCTTCATAGCGCGTAATTTCGAATTTAAATCGAAGAATATTATATTGCCCCTTTACAAGTCCCTAGTCAGGCCTCATTTAGAATATGCCGTTCAGTTTTGGTGCCCGTACTTGCGTGAGGATATTGATAGGTTAGAAAGGGTTCAGCGTCGTGCCATGAAACTAATTCCGTCATTGCGCAACAAGCCTTATGAAGATAGAATAAAAGAGTTAGACTTGCGTTCACTCGAAACTAGGAGATTAAGGGGGAGCTTATTGAAGTTTTCAAAATTGTTAATAACATCGATAACGTAAATTTTGACAAACTCTTCACTTTCGATAATAGCAATACTCGTAATAACGGATTTAAGTTGCGTGGCAGACGTTTCATTACTAATATCGCTAAAAACTTCTTTACGTTTAAAGTAATTGATAAATGGAATACTCTTCCCGCGCCCGTCGTGAACTCTACCAGCGTTAATATATTTCAGAACCGTATAGATAGGCATTTTAAAAATATTAACGTTGTTTAAAATAAAAAAAAATTAACAACAGGAGCTCTGGGGGTGGTTGACGACTAATGCCAGCTTGTGACATGCCAGCGTGTGATATGCCAGCAAAAAAAATATTAGACTAACACGAACTTAGACGTAGCTCGTAGCGTAAACTAACCCACTTTTTGTTATTCTTTTTTTTCTTTTCTCTCTCCTTATTTGATGTCTGTAACTCTCTTCATTGCATGTCTGTAGTTTGCATGGTATGATAGTGTTTGAGTTAAGAATGTGTTGCATGGTTTGTAATGCGTTCTTATTTTACTTCTTTTCATCTTCCACCCCTTTCCGGCAGAGTGGGCTGCATCCTCTACCTCCCTATGGAGTGGAGGACCGGTCTGCAACAGCTGGAAGTATTCTCTTCGACTAATTTTCCGACTTGTCGGCAGTGGCCGGCTGATGATGATGGTGTCTTTCTTTCTCTTTCTGAATGAATTTTAACCCACGAGTGATAGGTTTTTGCTACTTACTTAACCCCTTATTCTCTTCTTTTAACCCCTTACTTTCTTCTTTCTCTCTGGCTAACTTTAGAGTGGATCTTAGGGTCTTTGTTAGCCTTAGCATCTGTAGATCTGTAGATCTGTAGTTAAGTACCCTTGGTACAGTACTGGTACCACTCCTGTTCATTATCATGCTAAGGGAGATACACAGTGGAGTAATCAGCAACAGTATAGTACCATCGTATGCAGTCGAAACAGAAATCGGCGGAAAAATCAGTGTTGCATATGAGGTGGAGGTCTTGCAGAGGGTCACAAGCGAAATATACAATTGGTCAGAAGACAACCTCAACATGACATTTAACATCGCGAAATTTCACTTCTTGGGATATGGTAGAAATGAGGAACTTTGTCAACATTCATCAACTAAAGCGCTGAAAGCACTGTTTTAACCACCGAGTATAGCAATTTATCTTGAAGTGATATGGTAATAAATAATTAATAGCTGTTTAGATTGTTTTAAGAAAATGTTGGCTGTGTTCATGAATGAGAGTTTATAAATTGCTTAATCCATGTCGAATTATGTAATTTATACGTTTTTATGGTAATTTTTGGTAGGTTGTTTAGTTTTCATGTGGAAGATGCCACAAGTTAATAAGTGTGACCTTGTAGTTATTTCATTGAGTAAATGATGTTATAACCAGACAATGTCACATTAGCTTCAACGTTAGAGCAGATATCTGTATAAAAACTGTTTTGTGTAGAGTTAAATCATGTGAAATCTTTATATATGGCTTTCCCCGTCCAACTTTTCCCAAAAATGTTGTACATAAACGCAAAACTGAGATGAATAAACTTATAAAAATTTTATTATTAAAAATTTATTTCAGCAAATATGAGAACATTAACGGTTGAATAATTGGTTTAGAACATAGTAGCGTGCATGATTGTAAAACTATATGTAAAAATGAACAATGAACCATTCCTATATAATCATTATATGGATTCATTGTCTTCATGCAGTACTTATGTTTGTATAGCTTTTATGTTTGAATGTTCATTTTTTACATGAGAAACCAAAATCGCTTAAGCGAGTTTGGATAGAATTTCGACTTTTGCTCTTTATTTTTTTTTCAGTGTCACAACCATGCGACCTATCATTCCTATGGTTTAAGTCGTATCCATATTTCCATATCTTATCTTGACCATTATCCTCTATCAATTTTATTAAATATTCATTTTTACTCGTGTCAGTCTATGCATCCGTACCTGTTCGTTCAAAGTCGTGCAAATACGTTCGCATGTATTATTTTTTTATTTTTTTCATTTTAAGTGGGTTCACCTCTCGCAAGCTGCTCATTCATGCTGATTCAGGGTGTTCGAATTCCGATGACGTCGCCAAAAGCAAGCATCTGAATTCGAAATCCTCTCTCTTGCTTCTGCTACAAATTTATAACATAAGGTGTTATGTTGTATGTTATGTTATATTATTATAATATACTGTATTGTTTCCCTGCCTGGTCACTAGTTCGTTATCGGCTTACGTCACATAGTTATCCCCGTTCTCATTACTTGTACTTATGTACTATTTCTACCTAATTGTCATTCAAATTCTATATTACTTATGTATTACGTTATCATAAATGTCCGTGTACTTCCAATGAAAAGTACACCGTATTTTTGTCCGCTTTCCTCATCGCTGGCTAATTAGACTTTCAAACCCTGATAACCGACCAGGTTCTAATAATATTTGACATAATTTGGCGTAATTATTGTTAACTGTAAATATATAACATTGTTGTTAATCCCCTTTAAATTATAGAACAACGGTTAACTCCCCTTCATTATATCATTTGTATCACCTATTTAGATTACTTCAGTAGTAGATATGTCAATTAACAATTTGATAAAATTGTAATTAAATGTAATACTTTAATATAATGTAATTGATGTACCGCACTTTAATGAAACTGTAATTAATGATAGTAGTTTAGTATAGTGTAATTAATGTATTTTAATGACGATAATTAACGATAATAAGCGAATGTGAATTGGTTGGTAATTGTAATTGAGGTGACGTGTATGTATATATATGTATATAGTCTAAAAGTCACTAAAGAGTAAATATCACTAAATCTAAGCTGAATGGCAAGACGAAGCCATAAACAACGAACGGGCTGTTCGTATTGCTTCGGTCTGGCCTAGACATGTTTTTTCCTATCTGACCTAATCTTTGGTGCTGAGTAAAATTAGGTGATGAATCTAAGGTAACAAATCGGGTAGGAAGTTGTTCGTACTTAAGTATAGTTAGGGGTAATGTCTATAGCTTCTAAATTGGTAATGTGAGAGAGTTAGGTAGGCTGTTGTGGGACACAGGAATAAAACGGTAGGCTTCAAGGAATACCTAATTCAACGCACCGGTAAGTGCTTTTGAGTGTTTGCTAGAACCTAAGTAACCTAACTGGGGTGTCTACCCCACGCTATCACATTTGGCGACGAGGATGGGATTTGGCTCATTTGGTTAAATTTTGTTCATTGGGTTAAATTTGGCTCATTGGGTTAATTTGGCTTATTGGGTTAATTTGGCTGATTGGGTTCAAGTGGTTGTTTGGAAAATTGGATGCAGACTAGTGGGTCGTCCGATTTGGTTTGTTTGTGTGGGGAAGCTACCGTACTATAGCGTAGGTCCCGCCGCCCTAATTCTAAAACTAATTCCTACTCAGCCCTAACTCTAAAACTAATTCCTACTCAGCCCTAACTCTAAAACTAATTCTTACTCAGCCCTAACTCTAATACAATTCACTATTCAGCCCTAACTCTAATAAAATTCACTATTCAGTAACTAGACCAAATTTAAACCTAACCTAACCTACTTCACGTGAGTTGGTCTAATTCGGTTTTGCTCTAGCATGTCGGTGATTGGCCATATAAGCCCCTACGAAGACAATGGGGAGGACTTCGAAGCTTATGCCACTAGGGTGAGGTTGTTTTTCGAGGCAAATTCCATTCCGGATGCTAAGAAAGTACCTACCTTTTTAACTATAATAGGCCCTAAAACGTTTGGTTTAGTTATGGACCTAGTTTCTCCTAAAGCACCGGAAACTTGCACCTATAAGGAATTGGTACAGGCCCTAACCGATCACTACAAACCCCGAGTAGTTCTCATCTATGAACGTTTCAAATTTTATTCAAGGCATCAGACGGGAAATGAAAGCATTGCAGAGTTTGTTGCAGGAATAAAAAGCCATAGCCGTACGTGTAAATTTGGGGACAAATTAGATGAAATGCTAAGAGATAGGTTTGTAATGGGTCTCAAAGAGGAGTCTACCCAGAGAGCCCTATTAGCCATACAGGACCTAACTTTTAGTCAGGCTGTAGAAATAGCTACGGCTAGAGAAGCAGCTGCTAAAGATGTTAGAGCTTTTGGAAATCATAGTAGTAAAGCCCAACACGTAAATAGCTTTAAATCTTCTAGGCCTGGCAGACCTAACGAGCCTACTAGACAGGCAAATAAAAGGTATGAGGCGAATACGACTAAGCCTACTAATTCTACTAAGCCTTCCAAGCATGTACAGGGTGTGGAAAACACCATTGGAAGAAAGATTGCCCTTTTAAAGAAGCAGTTTGCCGAAACTGTAGTAAAATAGGCCACATAGCTAAAGTGTGTTTTCAAAGAAAACAAAGGGTGAAAATTCTAATTTTTACATTTCTAGTATAAATCCTCAAAAGGGAAATACTTCGAACATTGGAGTGGAGTACCTATTCTATGAGCAGCAAAATGGGGAAAATACAGGCCCATATATTGTAGAGGTAGGCCTAAATGGAATTACAGTTCCTCTAGAATTGGATACGGGTGCTGCCCGGACGGTCATGTCCAAGGTAGTTTTTGATAAGATTTTCAAAAACACACCTAAACTACATGCATCTAAAACGATTTTGAAGAAGTACGGGGACATAAAAATACCTATTTGTGGAGAAGCATACGTCACAGTTACACTTAACCAGAAAACTTTGTCTCATCCCTTAACCCTTTTAGTGGTGGATGAGCAAGGGCCTACTCTACTAGGCCGTGATTGGATTGATGCTTTGGAAATGCCAATTGACAAAATCTTGCCAAGGGGTCAGGCAGATGTGCATACACTTTCATATCCATCTGACATAGACTCATTGTTAAGGGAGTTTTCTTCTATTTTTGGGCCTGAAGTAGGCAACCTAAAAGGCCATCAGGTCTGCATAGAAGTAGATCCTAATGTAACTCCGAAATTTTGTAAGGCCCGTTCAATTGCGCATGCACTGCGGGAGAAGGTAGATTTAGAAATTGACAGGCTGCTAAAAGATAAAATTATTGAACCAGTCACACACGCTAAGTGGGCTGCCCCAGTAGTTCCTGTACTAAAACCGGACAAGTCCGTGCGGTTATGCGGGGATTACCGTTTAACAGCAAATAGAGCCGTCCTTCTAGATTGCTATCCTATACCCAAGCCTGATGAATTATTTAGCTCTCTTGCTGGGGGAAAATATTTCACAAAACTCGATATGTCCCAAGCCTATGCTCAACTAAGTTTAGATGAAAACTCTAAAGAATTAACTATCATAAATACGCACCGAGGCCTATATAAGTACAATAGGCTATGCTATGGAATAGCATCGGCTCCAGGTATTTTTCAGAGGACAATGGACCAAGTTCTAGGTCACATTCCAGGGGTACTTTGCTTTCTAGATGATGTCCTCATTTCAGGTTCGACTAAAAAAGAACACCTAACTAGATTAACCACGGTTCTAAAAAGACTCCGGATGCCGGACTTAAGCTAAAGAGAGAAAAGTGTTCATGGGTCACTAATGAGGTTTCATATTTAGGGTTCCGCATAGATGCCTCAGGCATTCATCCAACGGTGGATAAACTAGAAGCAATAGAAAAGGCACCACCTCCAAAAAACATCACACAGTTACAAGCTTATTTAGGTCTCCTAAATTTTTATAGGAAATTTTTGCCTAATGCATCGACTTTCCTTGAACCCCTAAATAAGCTATTACGATCTGGGGAACAGTGGAGATGGGAGAAAACTCAAAAGGAAGCATTTGAGGCTTCCAAGGACGTACTACTAAAGTCCACTCTCCTAGTGCATTATGATCCTAAACTTCCTCTCGTAGTTTCAGCAGACAGCAGTTCTTATGGAATTGGGGCAGTGTTATCTCACCACATTGATGGTGTAGATAGGCCTATCTGTTTTGCTTCTAGAACACTAACTGAGACGGAAAGACGATATGCACAAGTGGAACGTGAAGCATTAGCCTTAGTATTTGCAGTAAAAAATTTCATTTCTATCTATGGGGTCATGAATTTAAACTAATTACTGACCATAAGCCTCTTTTAGGTTTATTTCACCTAATAAAAATATTCCAGTTATGGCCTCAGGTAGGATTCAACGATGGGCACTGATTCTACAAGCCTATAAATTTGACTTAGTACATCGGTCAGGTAAACTTCTAGGTACGGCTGATGCGCTAAGTAGGTTGCCCTTAGAAAATCCAAATGATTGTGTACCTATACCTACAGAATGGGTTCACTTGGTGGAGTTTTTGGAATCCACTCCAGTATCTGCAGTACAAATAGAGCAGTGGACAAAATCAGACCCTATTCTGTCTAGGGTCATCCATTTCTGCTCAGTTGGTTGGCCTACTAAGGTTGAGAGTGAATTACAGCCTTTTATTCAGCGTCAGTCTGGCCTCTCTATTCAAAATGGCTGTCTCTTATGGGGCCACAGAGTGATTATTCCAAATAAAGGCAGGTCGAATTTAGTGAAGGAACTTCACGCTGAACACATGGGCGCAACAAAAATGAAAGAGCTGGCGAGAGCTTATTTCTGGTGGCCTGGTTTAGATGGAGAACTCGAATCATTGGTTCGTTCCTGTCAAAGCTGCCTAGAGAACAGAGATCTCCCAAGGAAAAGTCCACTTCATCCTTGGGAATGGCCTACTATACCGTGGCATAGGATCCATGTTGACTATGCAGGTCCTATAAATAATACTTATTTCCTAGTCATGGTGGACGCCTACTCTAAGTGGGTGGAAATTTTTCCAACCACTTCCACGACTTCGGGTGTTACTATTCGCTTACTCCGTTCAGTTTTCGCTCGATGGGGTTTACCCGTAGTCCTGGTTTCCGACAATGGTACTTGTTTTACCAGTGAGGAATTTCGTTCCTTCGTCCACCTAAATGGCATTAGACATGTCCGGTCTAGTGTTTTCCACCCGTCTACTAACGGTCTCGCGGAAAACATGGTCCGTACTTTCAAGTCGGCCTTGCGTCATTCTCGTGGGGAGGAAATGCAAGTGGGGTTGGATAAATTTTTGTTTAAATATCGAATAACACCACACACCACGACAGGGGTGTCTCCCTCTAAACTTCTGATTGGCCGGGGAATTCGTTCAGTTTTTGACTTGTTACGTCCAAACGAAATGTTACAACAACGAGTTTTACGCCATCAGGAAAAACAGAAGTTGTACCACGACACTAAAAGAGGGAGAGTTCTAGAAGCGAAACCTAATGATCCAGTTGTGATTCGCAACTATGGGGCTGGACCAAAATGGGTTCCTGCAACTGTGCAGGAGAGAACAGGCCCTGTTTCCTTCAAGTGCCAACTAGAAGATGGTCGTTCTATTAAACGCCATCAGGACCAGATATGGGAACGGGAAGTGCAGAAGGACCAGAGTCTTCCGGAAGAGAGAACTGATCCTCCGGAAAATGGTTCAACTTGCCCGCCTATACAGGTTGCACCTGATCCTACTACATCAACCCCGCTCCGCAGGTCGTCTAGGGTCCCTCATCCCCCTGACAGACTAAACTTGTAGGGGAGGAGTGAGGTGACGTGTATGTATATATGTATATAGTCTAAAAGTCACTAAAGAGTAAATATCACTAAATCTAAGCTGAATGGCAAGACGAAGCCATAAACAACGAACGGGCTGTTCGTATTGCTTCGGTCTGGCCTAGACATGTTTTTTCCTATCTGACCTAATCTTTGGTGCTGAGTAAAATTAGGTGATGAATCTAAGGTAACAAATCGGGTAGGAAGTTGTTCGTACTTAAGTATAGTTAGGGGTAATGTCTATAGCTTCTAAATTGGTAATGTAAGAGAGAGTTAGGTAGGCTGTTGTGGGACACAGGAATAAAACGGTAGGCTTCAAGGAATACCTAATTCAACGCACCGGTAAGTGCTTTTGAGTGTTTGCTAGAACCTAAGTAACCTAACTGGGGTGTCTACCCCACGCTATCACAGTAATCATAATTGTAATAAACCGAAGTTGCAATGTGCTCAGTGATGTACTTGGATTGTACTCAATGTACTACGAAATTATGTCGCCCTTTAGAAATATATACTCGGCGAAAATACGATCATTTTTTTATTTGTATTTTTTAAATTTTTATTTGGAATCTTTCAAAAAATCTGATCATGTGTTTAAAGGGGGAAACTTAATCTTCAAACTGCACTCCCCCAAAATTTAGATTACATATAAAGCATGTAATTGTAAAATAATGATTACTTCACTTCGATGACTTCTTCTTCGACTTCGATTACTTCGATTAACACTCCCTTGTTAGAAGCCTCTCAGCGAGGAGGGGACAGAGGCACCTTGTCTCCTTAATTTTAGATTCCGGCCTGAGCTATGGTCGAAAGAGGTCGAACCTCTACCCCTGTAAATTCAGAGCACCACCTGTACATTTTAGCAGTAAACTACAGTAAAAGAAGGGGTTTTTTTATCTCTTCCTTCGAGCCGTACCCTCGTCCGAGAACTCAGTCAGTAAAGTCGATAAGTTATAAAAAGAAAAGTCGATAAGTTTAGTATCAGAGAAAGTATCAGAGTATTATAGAAAGAGAAGAATTAACAACTGTCGACCCTATAGCGAGAGAAAAAAATTAGAATGTTATAGAAGAAACTACTGCAAGTAACAGATCCGTTGCTGCCTCTCAACCAGAACCCCCGTCGATTCGAACCAACCCAGGGCCATAGACGGAGTGGTTAAGCTATGGAATTCATGATATAAGGCATCTGACTGTAGCTTTACTTACATCCGACATTATGTATCATACTATTTCCCATTAACTCTATTTCTATCCTTAGTATTTGAGCTGTCAAATGTAATCTAGTGTCAGTTCGTAGTGTCAATTCGTACAAATGCACATATTCAACAGATCATAACATCATTCAACAAAGTTTTTCTCCACTTCATAAATATGGGTGATTCTTATGTTCTTTTTTAGTAAAACAAGTTTTTTAGTAAAACAAGTTTTTCTATTACCCACAGATTTTGAGGGAATTGCAAATTAAAACCCTTTGAGATCGAGATGACATTCCTCAGTTTGCTTCATAATACGAAATTTATTGTTAGTCATTTATTTTGTATAAAATCTTTATATTATGCATATTTTATATTTACATGTTTACATATCATATGTATATAATTATTTAAGTATACTGCATATATACATCTTAATATATATATATATATATATATATATATATATATATATATATATATAGAGAGAGAGAGAGAGAGAGAGAGGAGGGGTGACAAGCTTAACATTCGTGAAATGAGGAATCATCGCACGAAACACTAAAAAGGTTGAAAGGTATATATATATATATATATATAATATATATATATATATATATATATATATATATATATATACTGTATATGTATATATATATATATATATATAGAGAGAGAGAGAGAGAGAGAGAGAGAGAGAGAGTTACAAGGAGTTACAAGGACAAGAGGAAGCCTCAAAGACCTTTCGGTCCACTCTGGGAGGTTCCTGTTATTAAAAGTTTATTTTTCTTTCAACTATCCTAGCAGTAGTAGAAAACTGGATAGAAAAGTAGAAGGCTCTCTCCCCACCCTCCGCTCCCTCCCTGCCAGAGGCAGAGGAGGGGCGACAAGTTTAACATTTGGAAATGAGGAATCATCGCACGAAACACTAAAAAGGTTGAAAGGTATATATATATATATATATATATATATATATATATATATATATATATATATATATACTGTATATATATATGTATATATATATATATATGTATATATATATATATAGAGAGAGAGAGAGAGAGGAGGGGCGACAAGCTTAACATTCGTGAAATGAGGAATCATCGCACGGAACACTAAAAAGGTTGAAAGGTATATATATATATATATATGTGCCCTTTTCTGAAAGAACCTGTGTGTGTGTGTGTGTGTGTGTGTAGGCTTAAGATGCGGGTCCCCAACTAAAAATTTGCACACTACCTTATTTTGACCACTAGCTGGTAACTAGCTAACTAATTTTTAGGTAATGCAAATAGGAAATGAGTGATACAAAAGCATTGAGGACTCAGTGGCGGCTCGTCGGTAGGCACTGCGGAACTGCAGTACCCCTAAATTTTTTATTTACAATTGAAATAATCAAGAACAATATAAGGATGAGCTCACTGAATAACTTTTTCAATAACTTTTGAAACTTTTATTCATTGCTCAATGCTCATCCTTTTATTTCAGTAATTATTTCAACCCATTCTTAGAGACAGCACCCCTAGAATTTTTAGTCACGAGCCGCCACTGATACAATGGTATTAACCAAACTGATAAACTCGTATATTGTACTACATTTATATATGCGGCCTCCTCATTTCTGTTAGTATGTAGATGTTAGAAAGCGTTCGCTGTAAATAATTTGGTGTGACTCCTGCTTCAGAGGAAAGCTTAGGTGATTTAGGACTGCATTGAAAGAGACAGATATGTAGAAATGAGGATAAGTTTTAAACTACTGTTACCACTGCTACTACTATTAATAATAATAATAAAAATAATAATAATAATAATACAGCTTCCTCCTACGCCAACTTCGAGATTGCAACAGATAAATGGTGCACATCCTGTTGAAAAATGGGTAGAAATCAAACACAGACATAAGTAAGAAGTCATAAATATATATATATATATATATATATATATATATATATATATATATATATATATATATATATCACAGAGAATACATGGAATTAGAATAATGGAATTAGGACAGTTTTGAAACAAGTTACGATTTCGTCCTCTTGTTGCATAAAGCGTTCAGAATTTCAGAGTATGCAACTTTCAGGTTTGCTTAAATAATCGGAAGCGACCGTGTAGTGAAAGATCTTTGCTGGAATTATTATTGACGATGTGTATTCAACTACTTTGGTGGTACTGCTCCATGAAAGACTGGTGCTATATTTAGTCAACAATCTTTTGCTACGGCTACGAGGATAAGTACTAGAGTTATGCATTGTAAAGCTCACTCGACGTTTCCTATTAATTAGAAATATTAAGAAAGTTCTTTTTTTTTTTTTGCCCAAACCTACTTATTTGGATATTTACTCAAAAATATTTTGTAACTGCACTATTCCCAATCTTCCCAATAAAAATATGAAATTAAAATTAAAGTACAACAATACTCCAAACTGGAATGGAATTAAAGCTAGGATACATGCGACAGTTATCAGTTATCACAGAATTGGACTTAAAATTAAGTTACACGTTGTATTGTATTGTCTTTATTGTCATTTTCCCTCGTCTTACAATTTAATATTTTAGTATCTGACTGATCCTCTGTAATTTTTTATATAGATTAATCCAATGATGATGGAATATGTTATTTCGAAAAGACCTTTGGCCTAAATAAAGATATGCTTATTTTATCAATAGGGTTCCTCGTCCTTATTAAGTTACGATTCTAGAAGGGTTTTCTCGTTTGTGAATATATATATATATGATACACACAGACCGTGCATGGAACAAGCAACTCTTCTGGGATAATTAAATCCACTATAGTCCGTTTAAGTAATGGTAAATGACAAATACCATAGTTTTTCTTTTTCATGATGCAAGCCCGACGTGGGCAACGGGTCTCTCGCAAAGAGGTCCCATAAATATAGCTTCCCTCACCAGCTATCTGCAAAGCAGACAGGATCCAGGTTTGGGTGCTTTGCAGATAGCTGGTGAGGGAAGCTATATTTATGGGACCTCTTTGCGAGAGACCCGTTGCCCACGTCGGGCTTGCATCATGAAAAAGAAAAACTATGGTATTTGTCATTTACCATTACTTATTCGGACTATAGTGGATTTAATTATCCCAGAAGAGTTCCTTGTTCCATGCACGGTCTGTGTGTATCATAAAAACTCAGGGAACCATTCTGAGTTCATTCCCATATATATATACATATATATATATATATATATATATATATATATATATATATATATATATATATATATATATATATATATATATATATATATATATGGGATGAATTTCACAATTAAACACGTGAAATGAATGAATGCTGCAAACAAGGAAAAAAGAAAAACGATTCCAAGGCCTTTCGTGTATTCAGAGCTACTCCTCGTCAGGGTGTAGCTCTGAATACACGAAAGGCCTTGGAATCGTTTTTCTTTTTTCCGTGTGGGTTTGCAGCATATATATATATATATATATGGAGAGAGAGGGGGAGAGAGTTAAGGTCAAAAGTTTGGGCACACTTCCGATAATCCATGATTTCGGCGGAGAGTATACAGTCAGGCCCGGATCTAGAAGAATGGGGGCCCGTGGCTAATTATTTTTTTTGGGGCCCCCCCTTGGCTACAATTTTTATTATATAAGGATTATAAGCTTTGTTTACGAGGAAAATTAAAGGTTTTTAGAACAAACATATTACTTTACTTTATTTATTTAGTTTTCAGAACAAACATATTACTTTACAAATATTCTACTTTATTTTACATATTATATTTTCCTGAATTAATAATTTTATACACACCTACCTACTGATTATGAGCTGGCAACCGATTGAACCGACGAGCCTTTTTTTGTGCAAATTCATTAATAATATTTCGAAAATCGACTTCTTTGGCCAGAGCATGTTCAACATAGAGAATTGCCAGTGACTGTAATCGTTTTTGCTTCATTGTTGAACGTGTGCAACATTTCAGTCGCTTTAACTTAGAAAAACTCCGTTCGCCGGTACAATTGGTCACCATCAATGACAAGTACATTCTGCATGCATTTAAGACATTGGGGAAATGAAATTAGTAAATGTAATAATAAATGTAAAAACCTAAAATTAAAATAAATAATGTAGAAAATTTGGGGGCCCCCCTCAAATGCGGGGCCCGTGGCTGCAGCCCACATAGCCCCCCCCTAGATCCGGGTCTGTATACAGTACACACTGTTGATATACAACAGTTAATATACTGTACTCATATTTAATATATGATACACTGTCTTCATTTCCTTAATATAATGTGCCATTAAAAAGGTCAGTGTAAGAAAGACATGATAAGGGAGTTTTATTACAGATCGAATACATTTCAAAAGTGTTTTATTTATTTCATATTCCAAGGTGGCGGAGTAACAGTATCCATTCATACCAAGAGCCAGACTTCAAATGAAACATTGCACCAGACAGATCATTGGACAACCCTTATGACTGAATTAGATACGTCACACGATTTCGGACAGATTAAACTACGTGCATACTATTATTTCACACTTAAAAGTTTTTAAAGTTCATGTAGACACGCACGCATACTACTTATCAACACGCGTATAATTTTCGTATTATAGGAAGCTCGGACATTGCGGGTAGCAAACATTTACGAAGCTAAGCATCTCGGGGGTAATTTATGTAGGAGTTTAAAAGACCTGCTGTACAGCACATTTGGAGTTCTGCCAGAACCTTTTTTTATAATTCACCCAGAGTTGCTGTCCGTATATATTACTGCAGAAAGTACGAAAGAAAGTGTCTTTAGCTTTACTTGTACAGAACCGGACGTTCCTTATAGTCATATTCGCTTTAGCACAAAGGTTTCGAGATCAGTGGCGTAGCGAGAGGGGTGGCAAGGGAGGGCTCGTGCCCTGGGCGCCGGATTTTGGGGGGTGCCAAATCGGCCGTGAGCAATTTTTTTAGCAAGCAAGTTTGGACATGTATCATAACCACAGACAGGAGTATTAATAATTATAATAGTGTTTATTTCTGGTAAAAAAAAAAATTGAGGCACTTATTCCTTTTCCCCCGCAATTTCTTTTTTCCCGGTTAGGTCAACTGTACGCCCTTGACAGTTGGTTAGATTAAGTCATGATATTTTCGTTGAATCCATTGCGATGAGGACCACGACTTGTTTCTGTTTAAATAGAAAAATACAAAAAAATGTTTATTTTTATAAACGTGATGCGGGGAAGAGGAAAAAGTACCAAAATTAAATTTAAAATTTGATTTATTGATAAAAACTGGTACATATAGAAACAAATTGATACACACACATGCTAACATAGCAACTCTATCAAAAGAAGTGTATTAAATAAAATCGTGACAAAAATATAGAAATTTGATGTGCATTGCCATAAGTTTTAATCAACTGAGACAACGGCCTGCAGTTAACCACTGCCTCAAGTATGCTATATAAACTATTGTGGTTGTGACAGATTGTAATGTATTCACATAGTGAATGACAAATATTTAAATAACCACTATTATAATTTGATGCCGAAAATTCATTTCGTTTCTGCTATCAGCGGGTAGCCTTCAAACAGAATGAGTGAAATATGTATAATTTGAGCACAGAAATAGCGATGAAAAACTAGACACCGACCGGTTCTGAACTCATTTGTTCTCATCAGGATATCACAAACTTTAACCAATTCTGTTCGAGGATATACAAGTACATTATTTGAAAGACTAATTGTATGTAAATAAGACAATATATTACATTTCATTGACTAGTGTGTATTGTGTGTACCTAAACCTATTATATAATTAGAAATATATTTGAGAAAAAAATTCAAATGTTGTGAACACCTCTAGATTTTTTTCATAAAAATAAAACTGAAAGATGAAGGCAAAATTGAATAATCTGTGCAAAATTTGATTTTTCAAGTTTTTGTTCATTACTTTGGTATACTTTTTTCAAATTTTCATGAAAACGATGATTTATGTAGTAAAATAAAATAGGTTAAAATAACCTATAATCTTATTAATCTACCTTGAAAATAGGTGTTTAAAATAGTTGAAAATAGGGCTCAGATTGCATGAAATCGACCCTTCGTAGTCAAAATTTTCCTGGGTGCCACGATCCCTCGCTACGCCACTGTTCGAGATTGTTTTCTTATATCTGAGTCATCGCTCAAGGAGCTGGTGATAGTTTGACCCAAATACTTAAACTCTTGTACTTCTCAATTACTTCACCTCTCATTTTAAACCTAATATCAGCTAGCTGATTACAGCTTTTAGGATGAAATTGCATAACCTTAGTTTTTGTAACATTAAAAAGAATATCATGTTTCTGCGAATACATTTCACAGGCTTTTAGTAGCCAATCCAGACCTTTAATATAGCAGTTGCTGAGTTGCACTCATGGAGCGGCATACGCGTCACAAAACAGTTGTTTGGCTCATAGGACATCCTATAGAGTCCTTCAAAGAAACCCAGCTTCCATCTAAAAGGGAAACATTAGCATTGTTTATGAACTACAAGATCAATAAAAAGCAACAGGTGAAAACAGCGGCTTTGTTGACTGCTAGAGATGTTATGGATGTGTGGGAAAAGGCACGCATCCCAACAGTGTTGAAATGTCATGTCGTGGAGAGAGTAAAGAAACTTTTCAACGAGTGGGAGAAACTAAAGAAGAACAGAAATAATAAGAAGAAGCAATCACCTGCACTACTTCAAAAACAAGAGAGCTGGCAAAATGACTTGCAAGATCTGTTTGACATTGCACATGCAAGTGCTCTTGACATGATAAAGATAGATGAAGATCGTGAATTTTTGATGTGCAACGACAAAAAGGAAGAAAAGGCAAAATGTCTGGAGTGGATAAAGTTTTTTCACAAATGGAAGAGATTGCTAGAGAAAAGGAAACATTGCTTGAAAAGAAAAGAAAGAGGGAAACAGCCGTTTTTGAAGCAGCAGTGCTCTCAAGTTCAAGTCCTTCAAGTTTGAATGAAGATAGTTCAAAATCAGAAGAATTTGTTGCTGACCCTCAGCAGCCATCAACTTCGAGACAAAGTAGATCAAAGTCTAAGAGTGCAAAGCTTATGGATTCTTCAATTGGATAAAGATATGCTGTGGCTGGCTTGCCGACATCATATTTTCGAAATAGTGTTAGAAGCTGCAGTTTCTGTCTCCTTGCCATCTTCTAGTGACCCTGACATACAAAAAACAAAAATAAATATACATAAGTGGTTATGATATGCCTACTGGGGAAACTTCCACATAAAAAAAAGTTAACGCGCTATACGCTGTACCTCAGAGGGTGGTGCGGAAATCAGCGTGCCTATTATTTACTATTTTATGAGCTCACTACGTACTATAGTCTAGAATGTCATCGTTTTTTTTCAAACTAGGTTAACTAGGTACATATCAAACTGGCTCCGGCGAAAATATCAACAAAACAATATTTTTGAGCACAAACTGATATACATTTATTTTTAAAGCTTGGTAGCAACCTCTAATTTTCTCTTTTTCAACCCCAAATTTCGCATACAATGCTTTCTTAGGAATATGAATAAAATAGGAGGGTGTCTCCCTGAAAATTGAAAAAAAAAAAATTTGACCCCTTTTTTGCATCACCCTAATATATACTTAAGAGGAAAAGTGTCGGTGTGGCTGTAAAGACTGTACAGTAATGTAGAAATGTGTGTGTGCACCCATTTTGGGTCTCTCATTTAAAGGTGTTTGTGGGGCAAGTGAAGATCATGAGTTTTTCAGTACCTCACAGTACTATGTGGGGCACCGCTCGGCAGAGGAATCTCTTTAAATAGGGTGTGTAAGGACAGAGTATCCCCTAACCCAAGATGCTGCCTCCCTATATCCCACAACACCTTTGTTGAGCTGTGGGATCTATCACCCAAATGCACATAATATATATGAAATAAACTAGTACCATTCATGCAATAAAAATGGGCTTAAACACCATCACCAGATGTCCCTTGCAGACATCAAACTATCCAACCTTCTTTTGAAAGAATCAAGGTATCTGAAGTCACCACTTCTTCTGTCAGACTGTTCCAAAACTTAATTACTCTGTTTGTAAAACTATGTTTTCTTAAATTTGTTCTACATCTTGGCTTAAATAATTTCATACTATGACCTCTAGTCTGATTATTGTGATCTTTAATGAAAAGAGACTCAAAATCTATCTTATCCAACCCTTTTATCATTTTATACACCTCTATCATATCACCCCTTAACCTCCTCCTTTTTAATGAGAACATGCTTAGATACGCCAGTCTCCTTATATGTCAATTGTCTTAGAGATGGGATCATTCTTGTTGCTCGTTTCTGTACTCTTTCCAGTTTCTCAATATCTTATATCAAATAGGGACTATTAAATTGAATGCAGTATTCGAGGAGGGGTCTCATATATGAACTGTATAGTAGTTTTATAATATTGGGTGATTTGTATTCAATGTGTGTGTGCATGAGATTGAGTCTAGCATTTGCTTTATTTCTGATTACCATACAGTGATTTGAGAGTTTAAGTTCATTTGTCACAGTGACACCCAAGTCTTTCTCTTTATCATTATTTTTAATCCAAATTCCATTCATATTGTATTCAAATTCTGGGTTTTTTGGCCCAATATGCATAACCTTGCACCTATCAACATTAAATTTCATCTCCCACTTATCTGCCCAGGCTGTTACTCTGTCTAAATCTTTTTGTATTGTCATTGCTCCTACTACTGACTTAACATTATGGCCTAATTTTGTATCATCAGCAAATTTTGAGGTTTTACACCCGCCGCAAAATGACTTCGGACCTTCGTGCGATATTCCGCTGAGAAAGCGGTCTGAAATCGATTTGCATTTCTCACGCTACCGAGTAAAATATTTTGTCTGGAAGTATCTGGTATATTGTTAGTCGATCCCTTTATGCTACCACAGAGGCAAAACTTGTCAGTGTTTAGATAGAGTGGTGACGTGGGGTGTTGTGTTTTTGCCGTACCGCGTTCAGAATTCTTGGATTTTTGTGTGTAGTCATTTGTGTTCTTTATTTTTCTTAAAGTGTAGTGGACATGCCTGGGAAGTATTGTTCTGTTGAGGAGAAGGCCTGTATTCTTGCGTGGAGGCAAGAAAACATCCCGATAAAGACGATATGCGAGCGTACTGGTCGGGCGAAGTTGACCATCATGAAACTGCTGGCAGCGGCTAGAGGCCTATCACCCAACATCGTACCGAAGCACAATTTCGGTGGTGAAGGGCGAAGGAAGACGTCTAAGGCCACGGATAACCTCATAAAGAGAGAAGTGTTGAAGAACCCTCGACTTACACCATCTCAATTGAAAAAGAACCATCCCAAGCTGCTGGAAGCCATGTCTGTTCAAACGATCCAGCACCAGCTGCAGAAGGACTTGGGGTTACCATGCCGTACCACCACCAAGAAGCCACTTATCACCGACCGCATGAAGAAGCAGCGTGTTGCCTTTGCAAAGAAATACGTTCATTGGACATCGGCACAGTGGAGGAAGGTGATGTTTTCAGATGAAAGCATGTTCCAGGTGTTCCAGATTCAATCTGCCAAGGTGCGACACCCGTCATCTGCTAGTTGGTACCACCTGGCCTACACGGTACCGACTGAGTCAGTGATGGTGTGGGGGTGTTTTTCTGGTGTGAAGGAAAATGGGGGTCTGTACTTCCTTCCCAAGAATGTGATGATGAATGGTGACTGTTATATTGACGTTCTTAACGACCATTTGTTGAACCACTTCGCCATTCACGGCAGTGAGATTTTTATGCACGACAGTGCCCCCTGTCACAAGGCCAAGAAGGTGAGAAAGTGGCTTAATGAGCAGAAGATTAAGGTGTTAGAGTGGCCTGGCAATAGCCCTGATCTCAACCCTATCGAGAACTGTTGGCATTACATGAAGAAGATCATGGCAGAGAAGAAGACTCCTAACCTCGTGAACCTCAAGACGGAGCTGATAAAGGTGTGGTGCAAGGAGATGACATTGGACTACTTCAGGAAGCTCAGTGATTCCATGCCCAAACGGCTCTGGGGGGTCCTCAAGAACAAGGGAGCCATGACTTCATATTGATGTAACTAAGTTTTTAAATATATTTGGTTTTTTATAATGATGTTTGTGCTTTTCCTCCAAAATGGTAGATGGTCCGAAGTCATTTTGCGGCGGGTGTACATGATAGGCCCTTCTCTAGATCATTTATATAGACAACAAAAAGCAGAGGTCCCAGAACAGACCCCTGTGGGACTCCGCTCAATACGGGTCTCCAAGTAGACTTATTTCCATTTAGATGAACTCTGTTTTCTATTTCTCAGCCATTCTTCTATCCAATCAGCTATATGACCTCTTATACCATGGGCTCTAACTTTTACCAACAATCTTGCATGAGGAACAGTATCAAATGCCTTTGCAAAATCTAAGTATACTATATCTACTGGCTCTTTATTGTCCAAATGCAATAGGACTCCATCATAAAATTCAATCGAGTTGGTTAGACAGGACCTTCCATTTCGAAAGCCATGCTGGCTATTTTATAAGGTTGCACTCTTCAAGGAACTCAGTAACTTTACCTCTAATGATACTTTCGAGTAATTTGCAAATAATGGAGGTGAGGCTGATGGGTCTGTAGTTTTTTGGCAAGTTTCTATTTCCTTTTTTAAAGATTGGAGCCACATTTGCTTTCTTCCAATCCTCTGGAATTTCAGTACATATCAATGATTTATTAAAAATAATTTCTAGTGCCTGTGCTATATTCTTTTTGGCAGCTTTTATGACTATTGGATGCATTTCATCTGGCCCTGGAGATTTTTCCATTTTTAATTTATCTATTGCTTTTAAGATATCTAGTTTTGTTACCCTTAATTCATTTATTTCTCTATCTTGTCCTGGTAGTATAAGATCAGGAATATTATTTAAATTATATTATTTTCAATATTATTTAAATTTTCCCCTGAAACTTTTCAGTATTTTGTTACTTTTGAACCATTTGCTTTTTTCTTTTTAATCAGTTTATGAAGAGCCATACCAAAGTTGCAAATTGGCATTATTTTATTTTTCGATTAAATTACCTTACATGAAGCCACTCCGGCCTATGGAAGTTATCCAAGTCATGAGTGATCTACAGTAACTTAAGAGTAAATGTTGAATATATGTACGTAAGAAGGAAAGGATCTTGTGGGTTATAACTCATCATTTACTTAATTTGTTCATATAATACAACAAAACGCACGATCCAGTTTTTCTTATGTAGAATTTAAATCTGAATCGGTAATTATTTGTTTTTTGACCCAGTCTCTTTTTATAATTAGAGCAAACTTTTCTGGTCAATTTTGAGGTGTTCTGCACGAATCTGCCATCCATTTCCTCTGCAAGTGCGTAGTTTTTGAGATATCATCATCTTGAAAACTACGCATTTGCACAGGAAACGGATGGCAGTTTCGTACAAAACACCTCAAAATTAACCAGAAAAGTTTGCACTTGTCATTTTCGTTTAAACTAACGAATTTAAACGAAAATATCATGACTTAACCTAACCAATCATCAAGGGCGTACAGTTGACCTAACCGGTGTCATGTACTGAACTGTCTGCAAAACATTAGGACCGATCAATTTGTGATGCGTGATCTTTATGGGGGCTCTGCCCCCATACCCACGAGACCTAAATTATACAAATGATAATGTAATAACGTGCCAACCTTGCATGGGTAGTCCGCTAAATTTTGCTTGCCCTTAAACTGAAACAACACACGTTTATTTTTAGGATTTTTTTTACGGCACCTAAAGACCTTCTGGTCTTTTCTTAAAATACAAACACTATTGCATTTAGGGCAGGTCACGGATGTCTTAATTATTCTGTGATTGAAAAAAAGGTCTAAACTCTTGTCTTCATTGAGGGCACTATGGCGCATCACATCTTCAAAATCAAATATGCATAACTGACATGTCATACTTCTAATCACAAAAAACTGAACTGAACAGACGAAAAATTGCTAAAAATGATTTACTTGTAAAACAGGACAAATTGAATCACGCAGAAGTAGCAAGAATCACCAAAAATAAGAAATATTCACCAAATAGTCGATATATATATATATATATTGAAAAAACACCAAAAATAGGAAATATATTTTAATAAAAAAAACACATTTTATACAAATTTGCACAAGATAATATATATATTTTCTTATTCAGTTTTGATTGGTTATTCAATATATATTTGTTATAGCTGGTGTGACTGGGTCAAAAAATGAATAATAACCTCTGAATCTATTTTCTTCTATGGTATTTCTTGTCCAAATTGATATTAATGGAGATATGAGCAATTTTGGATTAATTAAAATTGGTTGAAATAGTATGGTGGTAATTATTCATTTTGCTCCTGCGGGTCTATTTTGATATGAGAATAGGTTTTTCTTGCGTATTTTGAGTGTTTTATTCAAATCTGACCTTCATTTTTTTTGTGCAAATGAATTATTGAATGCCCCATTAGGTCAACTGTACACCCTTGATTGGTTAGGTGTCATGATATTTTCATTAGTTTTAACAAGCAGTAGCTCGCTATCGCCCTCCAGATTTTTTTTTTCACTACATTTTTTTTATTGGTTGTAGATTTAAAATTATATTATATGAAGCCCTCAGGAAGAAGTGGCTAAGCGACAAAGGTATGACATATCACATCTATCTCATATATATGGCTATCACTGGATGGTACAATTAGAAGCACTATCGTTTAAATATACATAAATTTTTATGATCCACAAATAAGAAGACAGTATTGCGTTTGTTGAATACTATATGATGGAATGCTTTTTCCCCTCTAACATATCGGAAAATGGTTCACTTGGAGTCTAACTTTATCATTTATTTTTTGTCATACTTTATAAAATAATATAATTACAAAAATTGTAATGAATTGTAACTGCAAATTGATGAAAGGATGGAGCTTAATAGTCCTTTCGGGCTATCCAATCAATTACAAATGTAAAGAAAGATTTTTTTTTTTCACTTTTTCATGTATTTTTTTATTATATGAGGCCTTCATAGGAAGAAGTGGCTAAGCTACAAAATTTTAAAAAATGCCATTACCCTCCCACCCCCTCTACTCCATTACCCTCCCACCCCCTCTACTCCATTACCCCCACCCCCTCTACTCCATTACCCTCCCACCCCCTCTACTCCCATTACCCCACCCCTCTCCCCATTATACTGCTTCCTGCCCTCCGGGTGGGTAGCAGTATATATATCACAGTATAAATGTGAAGCTCAATATTTTCACAGCTGCGTTCTTTTCTGTAGTTTTATTGTAGTGCTGGGGCCTTCAGACCCAGTAACCAGTGACCTAGGACCAGGAAACTTGACAGAGCACATTGTCAGCTCATGGGCTATCAGTTGGTGATGGTTGCAGAATTTTCCGATGTGCCATTTAGGCTGTGCATGGTTCCGAAAAAAGTGGACACACACACACACACACACACACATTTTAGCTCAATAGTATATTAGATGAAAATATTAGTGATGCACCAGAACAAACATTTTAAGTTCTAGCTGGAACTGGAACCAAGTGAAACTTTAAAAAGTAACTGGCTGATTACTCTTTTGTACCTCTATTATAGGCATAGGTTAATATTTGTCTTTAACCCACTCACACGCAGTTAAAACAGTACAATATATTGAATTGCCATTCAAAACTAAGAAAATATATATCTTAGGTATGTTGTGCAAATTTGTTGAAATGTACTTTTTGTTAATAAAATATATTTCTTGTTTTGGCTATAATGTACTTTTTTCATAAAATATTTTTCCTGATTGGGCTATTTTTTTGCTACTCTGCAACTTAACCCTTTCATGCCCGAACTATGTTTAAGATTAAAACAATTTTGTACCTTATGTTATTCTCCATAAGGACTAAAATCTCGTAAAATTGTATGGTCAAATTTACAATCATGGGCATGAAAGGGTTAATTAGTTGGTTGGGTTTTGTTCTGGCTATTTTTTTTTTTCTAATTGGATTCAGTTTAGTGGTGGGTTGTGATAGAATTATGACATGCCATTCGTGTGATTTTGAGAACTTGATTTGTCATGTGCCCTAGATGAAGACAAAGGATTGGATGTTTTTAGCAATAATGACGTTATTCTCTCACCCTTAACTTGCCCAAAATGTGACAGTGAGTACCTAATACAAAAAGATCAGAAGATATTTAGATGAAATAACCAATATTAACCGGTTAGGTTAATTGAATGCCCGGTTAGGTTAACTATACACCCTTGATGATTGGTTAGGTTAAGACGTGATATTCTCATTAGTTTAAATGAAAATGATGAGAGCAAACTTTTCTGGTTAATTTTGAGGTGTTTTGTACAAAATGGCCATCCATTTCCTGTGCAAATGTGCCAGGGTTGGCACCCAAAAACCTAACCCAAAACTCACTGGAATTTTCAGTGGGTTTTTGGGTTTTGGTCTGAGATGTTTATTTTAAAATAATTGAAATTTTTCTGATTGTTACATTGTTCAATTGTAGCTAATTAGAATGATTTGGCATGTTGATTATTTCAAGTAAGCTGACTTATAAAACAATTCTTAAATTATGCAATGTGTAAATAAAGATTATGAAAAATTGAAAAGTTATTAAAAAGGATTTGCACCCATTGTGAACACTATGGGCAATTATTGGATCATTTGACACATTGCTCCAACCATCTTGAATTAAAGTTACAGTAGAATTGACTAAGTCTTTTTTCATTGAATCCAGTACCTACTTCATTATTCACTTTGATTAGCGAGTCATCAGATAATTTTTTTCTGCTTGGAGGACAATAGCCTGGTCTTAAATTTTGGACCCATTTAATAAATTCTTTATCTCTACAACTACAAATGGAATATTTGCTGAAAAGAAAAATCTGGCCATTTGCAAATCTAGTTGTTCTTTTTGATCTACAGTTGTTCTAACCACATATGGCATTATCTGACCTTGTGTTTTCTTGGCTGGAGTAGAATGAAAAAATGATATGGAAGATTCAGAAGCAGTTGAAGTGAATGAAGTCTCACTACTGTGAATTGTAGTGTCATCATGAACCAGGCTTTCATATGATTTGCTTGAAGAGGGTCTAGTCTCAAAACTGTCGTGTCTATGTGTAGGAGGAAGAGTTGCTGATGTAGCTGTATTTGTAAGCTCATTCGCTTCATCATCATGAGCCTGTACCCATTTTTTATTGCAGTGATCTAAATGATGTTTCACGCGTTCTATTTTTTTCGAAAATACACATCTGCAGTATTTGCACTGAACTCTATTTGGTTGGTCACTCAACATTTCTACTTCATCCCATTCAGCAGCTTTAAGTCTGCCACCAGTATGTGCGGGTCTAACTTTCTCTAGATGTTGTTTCACACACTCACTTTTTTGAGTGACACTTTCTTTGCAATAATTGCATAGTACTCTAGTAGGCTGATCACTTAATAAAGTCACCTCGTCCCATTCGCTAGCTTTAGATCTTCCACCTCTATAACTCTTTGGCATCTTAAAAATTTAAATTTGAGTTAGGTCTAAATAAAGCTGAAATCTGCTGTTAAGAAATAAAGGAAAGATCTAAAATTAAAATGGATAAAATTCTAATATGTCATTATTATCTCTCATATCTGAACTTTCTGTGAAATAAAGATGTCTTTTTAATATATATTGTAGATTAGATAAATAAATTAATAAAATAATAGATATATTAGGCACTACATAATTTCAAACCTTTCTAAAGAAATTTTCAACCCATCAAAAACCCAGTTGGGTTGTTTTTTTTGTGAAAAACCTGGGTTTTTATCAGGGCTGTGGAGTCGGTGATAAAATTTTCCAACTCTGACTCCGACTCCAAAAATTTTAACATTCCGACTCCAGAAATCTGACTTGTATAATTATGACTCCGACTCTGATGGAATGTTAAGGCCAAATTGATTACGATTAGCTTTATTAGGCCAATGGAGATTCATAAACAAGGCATTTCGTCACCACCACATGACTCATCAGGTTACTTAGTGGCTGTAACTATGCCTTAATGGCTTTTTTTTCTCTTTATTAAAAAATTACAATAAATCCCAAAATACAAACTGATTGAAGCTTAAACAAAATAAGATTATTATTGGTTTAGCAAATTAATATGTTTTTGTATTATTATAAACATCTGTAACAAAATGTACTAACCTAAACTGAATTTTTAAATTTCCTTATTATTAATTATGTTAATTAATTAATTATAATCCTTATTAATTATAAGCAACTATATTTATATATAATTTATATTTATATATATTAGGGTGTCCCAATTTTTTTCTTAAGATGACCTGACCACTCGTGTCATGCCCGGATGTGGTTTGGGCTAAAGCATTGGCTGTGTGATTTTCAACTCGATCAGATGATATTTAGAGGTCCCGACGTTTGATGACTTTTTTTTGGTTTTCAGAATTGATCATTATGGCATTGACAAGATCAAACATCAAGTTGTGGCTTCTTGAGAGGTCTCCGATAGCAGAGCTGGCTAAATCTCGATTACCAAGTAATATGGACGTGTTGCTCCTTTTCTTCTACCATCAATGCGACCAAAAGAAGACAGATTCTAACAGTGTCAAGGCTGTAATATCAGCTGTATTAGAAATCTGGGCTAGAGCCAACTCTAATCTGGCAACAACCTCCGTTCATGCCTCGACTAAACTGAAAGCTTTGGTTTAGAGGTATCGAAATTTGCATAAAAACAAGAACAAGACTGGAATGACTTACAATATGCAGCGGGATGTATTCTTGGCTGATATGGAGGATATTTTTGATGTCGCCCGCTCAGACGTTCTGGATCGGGGAGATATCCCTCTTGAAGACAAGGAATTCCTCATTTCCCAAAGGGCAGATTGACATATGAGTTACATGGGAGGTGAAGATAGAAAATATAATGCAGCCACAATGAAAAGACAGGAAAGGGAAAGAGCTCTTGAGCGGGCACACCGGCGTCAAATGGAGGAGGCTCTAGCTGTAGGAGTCACAGAAGAGGCTACCGACAGCAGTTCTAGCACATCGTCAGCTGACAGTGGAAACGAAGCCATCACTTGTGGACTTAAACCTTCGAAAGCTCCCAAACATGACAGACTAAAAGAAAGTCTGAGTGATCTTGACCTGGCAGCAACTTGGGATCGCGAGGGCCTTTCTGTTCGACAGGCAACATCAGCGTTTGCTGCGACTGCAAAATCCCTAGCTCTCGGTCCTGACAGTGTTCCATCAAAGAGCACGGTTCACCGCTTCCGACAAAAGGCCCGTACAATGATAGGGACCAATGTTATTGGCCACCTCGAGCAGCTTCCACCTCGACTGCAGATCCACTGGGACACAAAGATACTCACTGACATCGAACAGGAGGGTAAGTCAGTCGATCAGATTGCTGTTGTGGTGACTGGGGATGGTGTGGAAGAGCTATTAGGAGCACCAAAAATAATAGATGGCACAGGACAGCAAATGGCAAGCGCAGTCCATCAAGCGCTCACCCTAGTCGGAATTGAGGACAAGATCATAGGCATGGTGTTTGACACGATGGTATCAAACACAGGGATAGTGCAAGGTGCGTGTGCGCGTTTGGAAGCGGCATTGGGAAGATCTCTTTTATGGTTTGTTTGCCGTCATCACGTTCATGAAGTGATTCTCAAGGATGTCTTCGTCGTGTGCCTAGGAGCACCACCAAGTCAAATCCCACTTTTCAGGAGATTCAAGGAGGCCTGGCCATCAATGAACCACTGTCAGTTGGATGCATTTGACAAGGATGAGGTGGCTAAAGCCTTCATAAATGACAATGCTTGCCTTTCACAAATGCGACGAGGTAATAGACTATCTCTGCGATGCCCTAAGAAGTGGTAATCATCCTCGAGAGGATTATGAAGAACTTTTTTGACTGAGCCTCTTGTACCTCAGAGACGACGTAGGACGTTACAAGCTTCGGCCTCCAGGGGCTTACCATCAGGCCAGATGGATGGCCAAAGGTATTTATTACCTGAAAATAGCATTACTGCAGTCCCAGTTCTCCGAACTTCGTCTCCAAGAACTGCAAGGGGTTCACCGTATGGCTCTCTTCGTGAGCCTTGTATACGTGCGTCACTGGCACGAGGCTCCCATCGCCATCAAATCTCCCAAAAATGACGTTAGGCTGGGCAATCTTCTTGTAGGTTACCCTGACAAGGACGTTGGAAACACAGCTTACCGGGCTGTGCTCTGTCATCTGTGGTATATCTCGGAGGACTTAATCTGTCTTGCACTGTTTGATGACAGAGTTGACGACAATGAAAAGCGTAACATGACGGCTAACCTGAAAAAGCACCCTGGGAAAGGACTCAAACGGGTCCAAGGCAAGGGACTGCAAGTGGATGGCCATTTAAGTCCGTGGGTGACGAGTCGATCCACCACACTCTTCCAGTTTCTCTAAGTTGAGCCCACGTTCCTCACCAAAGACCCTGAAACATGGCCTACTGACGAAAACTACCGTCTGGCAAAGAGCCGAGCTGCAGAACTGATGGTGGTCAATGATGCAGCAGAGCGAGGCATCGCCCTCATTGAGAAATACACAAGCAAACCTCTGTGCTATGATGAAGAAGACCTCCAGTTCCTCCTTCGAACTGTCCACTCACACCGACGGAATGTGAGCCGGAAGGGAACAAAAACGGATCTCATGAAACACGTGTTTAGTTAAAATGCATAAATGTGATGCTTTGAAATTGTTGTTTGTGTGTTAAGATTAAAATACATGTTTATTTTGTATAATCATCTTTGTGATGGAACTTTTGAGGGAAATATTTCAGTTAATTTGCCTTTCAGTTAAGAGGAGAAATAGTGTTCAAAGTTTGGGACCTTTAAATTTCCTTCGATCTCTCTGAAATTTTACAGGAAGACTTCTAATGGGAAACATCAAAAGAGCGCAACACGAGCGGATTTGTATCCCGAAAAAAAATTTGGTCCCCTATGAGTTTGGGACACCCTAATATATATATTATTTATATATTATTTATATATTAAAACATTAGGTTAAATCTATTTTATTCATAAAATTGAACTAGGCCTAGGCTGCTATGGTTATAGTTGAAGGATTTGCACCGACTCCATCCAACTATGCACTTCTGACTCCACAGCCCTGGTTTTTACCAACCCTGAAATGCGCAGTTTTCAAGATGATGATATCTCGAAAACTACGCATTTGCACAGGAAATGGATGGCAGATTCGTGCAAAACACCTCAAAATTGACTAGAAAAGTTTGTCATCATCATAAAAACAGACTGGGTGTAAAAATTAATAATTACTAGGCCTAGTTATATTATGTAGGTACACCCGCCGCAAAATGACTTTGGACCATCTACCATTTTGGAGGAAAAGCACAAACATCATTATAAAAAACCAAATATATTTAAAAACTTAGTTACATCAATATGAAGTCATGGCTCTTTTGTTCTTGAGGACCCCCTGGAGCTGTTTGGGCATGGAATCACTGAGCTTCCTGAAGTAGTCCAATGTCATCTTGCACCACACCTTTATCAGCTCCGTCTTGAGGTTCGCGAGGCTAGGAGTCTTCTTCTCTGCCATGATCTTCATGTAATGCCAACAGTTCTCGATGGGGTTGAGATCGGGGCTATTGCCAGGCCACTCTAACACCTTAATCTTCCACTCATTAAGCCACTTCGTCACCTTCTTGGCCTTGTGACAGGGGGCACTGTTGTGCATAAAAATCTCACTGCCGTGAATGGCGAAGTGGTTCAACAAATGGTCATTAAGAACGTCAATATAACGGTTACTGTTCATCATCACATTCTTGGGAAGGAAGTACAGACCCCCATTTCCCTTCTCACCAGAAAAACACACCCACACCATCACTGACTCAGTCGGTACCGTGTAGGCTGGGTGGTACTGACTAGCAGATGATGGGTGTCGCACCTTGGCAGATCGAATCTGGAACACCTGGAACATGCTTTCATCTGAAAACATCACATTCCTCCACTGTGCCGATGTCCAATGAACGTATTTCTTTGCAAAGGCAACGCTGCTGCTTCATGCAGTCAGTGATAAGTGGCTTCTTGGCGGTGGTACGGCATGGTAACCCCAAGTCCTTCTGCAGCTGGTGCTGGATCGTTCGAACAGACATGGCTTCCAGCAGCTTGGGATTGTTCTTTTTCAATTGAGACGCTGTAAGTTGAGGGTTCTTCAACACTTCTCTCTTTATGAGGTTATCCGTGGCCTTAGACGTCTTCCTTCGCCTTCCACCACTGAAATTGTGCTTCGGTACGACGTTGGGTGGTAGGCCTCTAGCCGCCACCAGCAGCTTCATGATGGTCAACTTCGCCCGACCAGTACGCTCGCATATCGTCTTTATCGGGATGTTTTCTTGCCTCCACGCAAGAATACGGGCCTTCTCCTCAACAGAACAATACTTCCCAGGCATGTCCACTGCACTTTAAGAAAAATAAAGAACACAAACGACTGCACACAAAAATCCAAGAATTCTGGACTCGGTACGGCAGAAACACAACACCCCCATGTCACCTCTATCTAAACACTGACGAGTTTTGCCTCTGCGGTAGCATAAAGGGATTGACTAACAACATGCCAGATACTTCCAGACAAACTAATTTACTCGGTAGCGTGAGAAATGCAAATCTATTTCAGACCGCTTTCTCAGCGGAATATCGCACGAAGGTCCGAAGTCATTTTGCAGCGGGTGTATACATTTTTTAATGTAGCTGTGGGATAATTTTTAGTGAATATGGTATAGTATAAGAAGCTGGCAGCCCTGGGTGTTACTCAGTACAGTAATGATAATAAATCAGTTTTTTTTTTTTCAGATATCATTTGAAATTTAAAGTAAATTTTCTATAAAGTCCTTTTTAAATAATAAGGTACATATAGAGCTCAGTTTTTTATCACATCACATCATATCATTAGCCATTGACTAATACAGAAACATTAGCTATGTCCTTTATTTGGAAGTTCTTTTCTGGAGAAGATCAAGCTGATGAAGTTGCAGTAGGCAAATTATGTAAAAAGGGCATAAGGAGAGGTAGAAAAGGTTGTCTTCCTAGAAACTTTAGTACCACACCATTATATAAGCATATGAAAGCAAAACGTATGCTTCGGTATAGAGAGAATGAAGAGGCAAATTCAAAAAATCCAAAGCAGCAAAGTGAAGATGGTCAACCACCCCCAAAACAAAGGAAACTGGCTGCAATGGAATGCCAGATATCTCTGGAAGAGAGCTTTAATAAAAAGATGATTTGGGATATTAATGACCAATGAGCCATTGATACTTACTTTACTTCTTAGCCCCCAGGTTCTCTTATGTGAACCCGGTGGCACTCAGGTATCCCGCGACCACTGTGGGTAGTGATGTGAGTCATTTTTTATTGTGTCGTTTTTTTGTTTGTTTTGTCATTTTTTTTGTTTAAAACGAAGATAGTCTGTTTTTTTTGTTTTTTTTGTTTTTTATTGTTTTAAACTTATTCCATATTTTTCTTCCTTTAATCTAATAAGTATATTAGTATTACCTATAATTTACTATACTACCATGCTTATACAGTATACCTAGTATATATAGTCATCTTTTAGAAAAACTGAATCACGCAAAAAGTATATAATAGAAAGGTAAAACAAACCCTCATTTTTTATATGTATATATATTTTTTAACTAGAACATAAAACATTCTTCCTTGTTTCAAACAATATACATAATTGTGATTGGCAAGAGTACCAGTATATATATTCCAGATAGAAAAAAAAATTCACCTTTTTTGAATCTTTTTGTTGTTGTTTAACCTTCATTTCCATGGAAGAATCATCACTAGATTGGGTAGAGCATATATGCTAGTTTCAATATCACAGGTACTGGTATAATATACATAATAAAAAATACATAATACTGGTATAAAACAATATATATAATTGTGATTGGCAAGAATACCAGTGTGTGTATATATATATATATATATATATATAATATATATATATATATATATGTATTCCAAATAGAAAAATAAAAATATTCATCTCTTCTTTAACCTTTGTGTTAACCTAATGCTGTTTAACTTTCATTATCTGATTCTATTTCCATTGAAGAATCATTATCACTAGATTGATTAGAGCATATAGTTTCAATATCACAGGTACTGGTACTTATTGCAGATTTGGATGTTGACGAAGCCAATGTAGCACCATGTTTTACTTCACTTTCTTGGAATTTTGCATTTTGGGATATAAATACTAGCTTTGCTGCTCTGTCTGTGCTTAATTGGTTTCTTTTGGCTGTATGGATATTACTGTATGTGCTAAATGATTTCGGAGGTAATGAAAGGGCGAAATAGAGGTGTATGAGTTTGTGTAGGTATATATGTGAGTATGCGTGCGTATGTATCTAGAATTCTGGATGTATGCGTGTGTATGGGGTATATAATAGATATAAATGTGTATATAAGTATTTATGTATATATTGGTATATATGTATATGGGTGTATGTGTATGTATATATTAGATGGTCTCGGGGGGGGGGGGGGGGGGGGGGAATATGTCATCGCGGGTCTAAAGGATAGTTAAGTGGGAGATTCAAAATCTGAGGCATGGATGGGAGAGTCCTGGAAAGGTTGGACAATGGGCAGTCAGCTCCCAGCCAGTGTTCTCGCAAGTTTAACAGATCTAAGATACAAGACTTTCAGTGCAAGAAAGAGGCCAGTTTTTTTCTGTAAATAGGCTGAAAAGGACATTCTATACTGGTACCATATGGCCTATTTTATTATTTATTTATTTATTTTTATAATATATATCATTGCAAAATTATACCTTATAATTAAATTGGCAATATCTATATTAAAAAAAAAAAATAATAAAAAAAAAAAATAAAATAAAACGACAAAAAAAACATGGACATAAAAAAAAACGTTTTTTAACATCACTAACTGTGGGACGGGTCCCTAGGTCTCATAGAGAGGTAATGTTGAAGTTGTCTTTGTTGAGAGAGTGTGTGGCAATGTAAGAGTAGGTGTTCTGTGTCCTCAGGGTGGAGGTAGCATTTTTGACAAGTGGAGGTGTCAGCTAGGTGGAGTCTGTGTCTGTATTGTTGGAGGGAGGGGTGGTGGCCTGAATGGAGCCTGGCCAGAGTAACTCTTGTTTTCCTTGGGAGGATTTGTTCGCTCTGATGAACTACAGGGGGAGTGTCGTGAAGGACAGTGTTGTGTGGTTGGTCGAGTAGGTATTTCCGGGTGAATTCTGTGTGGAGATGTTTAATGGGGTTGATGTTTAGGGGAGGAGGGGGATATTGTTCAGTAGCTGCGAATAGTGAGCAGCAGGAGTACGTTTTTTTGTTGCGGGGTTGGGGATTGTGTAATGTGAGATGGTGACAGGGGTGGTCTGGGGCCAGTGCTCTGGAGAAGAATTGAGTCCCTGTCATGTTCATGTGGTGTTTGGTGGGGAGTATTTTCGTATCTGCGTGTAGATGTGGGATGGGTGTGGTTCGGAGGCAGCCAGTAATGCTTCTGAGACCTCTGTTTTGTGTGGTCTGTATCTTTTTCTGGTTTGTGTGGGAGATGGATGGGGACCAGGCTGGGGCAGCGTAAGTTAAGGTAGTACGTACAAACTGTTTGTATAGGATACTAAGGGATTCCTTCTGCTGACGAAATGTTGTGGAAGTGAGTGTTCTGAGAGTGTTGAGTTTTTTGTTGCTTTGGAGCAAATGTTTGATATGTGAGGGGAAAAGGACATGTGTGTGTCTAGGGTGAGGCTGAGGATTGTTGGGGTTTTGTTTAGAGGTAGGGGATGTCCCATTATAAACATGATTGCTGCGGACAATCAGCCTTTTACCATTGTAGAAGATCGAGGCTTCATCGAGTTAATTGCCCACCTTCAGCCAAGATATATGGTACCAAGTAGGAAGATACTTTGCTGATGTAATGCCTCCTCAAACTTATGAAGATGTAAAAGGTCAAATTTTGAAGGAACTGGATACAGCCAATACACCATATATATCTTTCACATCAGATATTTGGACCAGTCAACACTCAACTGAGTCATTGGATCAATAAAGATTTTCAAAAAAAGGAATGCAGTATTCTTTGCCAGACATTTTCCTGGGACACATTCAGGAGAAAATGTGATTAGATAACTAGCTAAATTGTAACCTTTTCTTTTCTTCAGGTACCCAAATGGCAAAAATAACAAGTGTTCATTGCTTCCTTCATCTACTAGATCTTGTGGTGAAAGATTCAAATTTTAGTCAGCGTTCAATCATTGACATTTGTGGAAAAGCTCATTGCATCAGTACACACTTCAATCACTCAAGTTTGGGTCACAATGAGCTAAAAAATCTACAGTCTGATCAAGGCATTAAACAACCACTGTTTCCAGTCCAAGATGTTATCACCTGTTGAAACAGCACATACATAATGTTTGAGCATTTATTTACTTTAAAACATCCAATTCCAATTTACACAGCCAATCATGATCATCTTATCCTAAGTGTGAATGAATGGAACCTTTTTGAAAAAATGCTACGTGTGCTGCAACCATTCTATGATATTATGAAATCTGTGAGCTCTGAGCTTTGCTCTCTAGGTGATGTTATTCCTCATGTAATTGCTCTGGATCATTTTCTGTCCGAGCAAAGTAGCGATGCTGGTCCAGCAGCTGGAATTAAAACTACAAAAATAGAACTGCGTACTGCTCTACACAAGCATCATCTTTCTAGCTCAGGTGGTCTCAATGTGTTGAATGAGAAACTTTATATAATAAGTACAGTTCTGGATCTACAATACAAACTGACAAAAAAATAAAGTTAAAGCTTTTCTTTTACAAGAAATTCAGAATTTTTTACCAACAGAAAATGTAAATGAACATGAAAGTTTATTTAGTGAAGACAGTGAAGGTGATATGACTGAGTTTGAAGCAACTAGTACGTCTGGAATACAAAAATTCAAACAACAAAATGAAAAACATACTAGCTACAGAATTTGTCAAGTCCTAAAGGAAGAAATCCAGAGATTTCCTCAGCTGTTATGAAGAAGTGGAGGCTTCAGAGAGATCCTTAGTTATTGATAAATTTCAGAATAAAAGATGAAGTGGACCAAACATAACAGACCTAATAAATGAAATAGAAAACTATATGAACACCCCTTCCATTGATAGAGAAATGAATCTATAACAGTTCTGGAAAGATAAAACATTGATACAGTACGGTAGACTCATGATAATTCACGAGTTAGGGACCAATAGAAGTCATGACATATCAAATTGCAAATTATAGTTTAATGTATTTCAATGGGAAAAATTAGTTTGGTTCCAGAGGCCAAAGAATACAACCAAAAATAATCAAAATACACTTTAATATATACATCACTTAGCCTTGAAAAATGAGGTAACTTTTGTCTGCTGGCTCGTGTGATGCTCTCAATCACTCCCAATGCCCTCTCCATGGTGAGTTTCTGTGCTTCGTTCATGTAGGACATGAACATCCGCAGGTCTGCTACGGACCAGTCACTCTTCTGCCTCATTGCCTGTTCATCCTCCTCCTCTTGCCTCTCTGAATTTTCTGCCATCTGGAGCATTTCCTCAGTAGTAAGACACTCATTCATGATGATGATGATGAACTCTTCGAGTGTGAATTATGAAATTATGGTGCACATTATTGAAAAAAGGGAATTAATTAGGTCATTGTGAATTAGAAAAATCTAATTATAAAATTGTGAATTATTGCAAGTCTACTGTATACCCAAACATTTCTAAATTAGCATGTCAGTATCTTTCTTGTCCTGCTTCATCAATTTATTCAGAAAGGCTTTTTTTTCCGAAGTTGAAAATACATTTGAAGAGAGGAGAACATGGCTACTCCCACAGACTGGTGAAAAACTTATTATTTCATCACAACCTTGATGTGGAAACTATAATCTGTTTAAAAAAAATAATATATATATATATATATATATATATATATATATATATATATATATATATATATATTAGGGTGGTCCACTCTTATAGGGGTGGAATTTTTTTTTGAAAACTCCTCTGGGAAAGTTTTATTTGAATCAGTTAATTTGTAGTGGTAGCACATGACACTTGAAGTTTTGGTATAATCTGAAAATCACAGCAAAGTTAATCTTGGTGACAGTACATGACTATTAGGGTAACTAACAATTCCGAAATGAATTGACTAACAATTCCCTCTGCACCTCATTTGATCTTTGTTTTCTCGCCCAGTTGCCAGGCTGACTTCAGTGGTTGAGGAAACTGCTTCCTGTAGTTAGCAACAACTTGCAGGAGATACTGCAGTTGTTCCTCATTGCTGGTGTGGCAGCCGTTGTATTCATTAATGAGAGCAACTCCCCTCTCTACATGATTGTTCACGACAGAGAGGTTTGCCACTGATTTCTTCGCTATTTGGTAATCAGGATCACTGTCCCAATCCCGTACCTCCTTCCTCAGGTATCCCACACCTGACCCCAGAGACAACAGCAGTCTTTTTGAGTTTGCTGTTGCTAGTGACTCGATTGAAGCCCCCTCAGCAACACCTTTCCTTCTCTTCTGGCAATCAGGCTTTCCTTCAACTTCCTCCATCGCCTTCACCATTGCTGTTTTAGTCTCTTCAGACACCTCAGGATCGGAAATCGCGAGGCCCACCATCTCCTCCGAAAGATAAGATACCAAAGATGACCATTGAGTTTTTTTAATGCCACTTCCGAAATTTTGGGGTCATGGTATTCCCGAAGACTCTGTAGAAGACTGAGGTCGCTGCGAGGCGCAGCAGCAGCTATTGGCGCTGTCATCCATGCCTGCAGGTAGATGGAAACAGCGAAGACACTGACATCCTTAAGACACTTTTGCTCTCGTGGAGTGAGGGCTGGGATTTGTCCCCTGAACAGCCACATCTTCAATGAATAGATCACCTTAGATAACCATCTGGCTTGGTGCATGGGGCCAGGTCGCTTGAAGGTGTAGTTGTCAATGCTCCCTCCCAAGAAAATGATGGACAGATCGAGGAATTCCTGATAGTCATCTCGAAAGGATTTTGAGGAGTGTTTTTCCTCAGCAAAGCGGAGAATCCAATCTCTAATGGGGGCCAAGAGTCGATGCACCTCTTCATCATCCCATCCGGTGCCGTATGTTCCTGTGTCGATGAAGGTCCATTTGCTCTGAAACCTGCTGAACAATGGAACATCAGGTCCACTCATTGGGCCATAGCAAGCAGTGAAAACTCCACCGATCATCACTTCCATGATGTGATGATGGCAGGCAAAATGGAGAAGGCCTTTCTTCAACTTCTGCTCCAACAACACACATGCTCCATTCAAACGACCAGCATTGGAGGCAGTGGTGTCGAAACACATCCCCACGACAGATTCTTCGAGGCCCCAATCAGTCAATAATTCAAAAACTGCGCTGGCTTGGTGTTCTCCTGATCCAGTTGGTATTTTGGGGACTCCAAGGAGCTGAGATTGACCCGAAAAGGAGGAAATGAGCACAGGCAGCCGATCCACATGTGCATGGTCTCTGGTGTTGAGGAGGTCTGGAATAAGTTTTCCATCCTAGTGGATGATTGCAGGACCGGACTGAAAGGAAGCTTTTAGGCTACTGCAGATCATGATCCGATGTCATTCTCTCTGCCGTTTGATGGAGGTCCGGGTGATGTTAAAATTCATTGGGCTGTGGCCAAGGCTCAATGCAGTCTCTGCTATTATGTAGGTTGCCATCCTGTTCGTAGTGTGTGTCCAATCTAGGGCAGCAGCTAGATTTGATGTTATCACATTCTTGACTCTTTTCACCTGTTTTGGAGGTTGCTTTCCACCTTTTGCCCATTCATCTTCGGTGGAGGATGACTCGTCAGTGACTGAGGATTCTGTTGAGGACACCAATACTGCTGTACCCGACGTTGATGCACCTTCATTGACTGCCTGCAATACAATCAAAGAAAATGGACAATTAGTGTTAACGAACAACCTAATCATTGCAATCAAATGAAAGTAGGAATTTGAAGAACAATCTCACCTTTCTCTTTTGCATCTCCTCCTCCATCTTCCTGTGGGCAGCTTGTTTTTCTTTTTCTGCTGTTTTTCTGTCTACTCCCACCATGCATCCCCGTCTTCCAGGCTCTCGCTGGGCCAGCAAGAAGGCCTTGTCTTCTGGGTTTTTGATTAGAGACAAGGCATCAGCATGTGCCATATCAAATAGGTTCTGAAGTGTCTCCTTGAATCCCTCTTCGTTGTACACCTAAATATAAATAATAAATATATATAATATATATATGATAAATGTATTGACTATTGTACAGTATAATATGTCATACTCTCGAGAAACTATTTTATTTATCATTGATCATCCAACTCACCTGCTTCTGGCTCCTCCTCATTCGTCCTTTTTTTATTTTGATCCAATCTTGGTGAAGGTCCAAGATCTTTTGGATTCCTTTGTATTTTTCCCTTGTCGGGATTCGAGCTTTGTTCCAAAATATTTCAAGTTGACCCCACACTACTTGAGCACTTTCCTTCAACTCCTTCTTGAGATTAGTGTGGTGATGAAGGAAGCATGACAATACTTCTCCACGTGATGGTAATTTGCTTCCAAGAAGCTTGTCCTTCACTTTATCTCCTTCAAGGAGATAAAAGCAAGAGCTTCGAACTTGTCATCATATATCCAACCACTAAACACAACCAATGAACACTACACCAATAATCTGTCAAGGAAAAGATGTATTACTGGAACTGGAACATAATATACAAGTAAATCTACTAGGTAGTGCAAAAGTGCAAAAATGAAGTACTGTGTGCTACCCCTAAAAAGTGATTGATTTGGGAAAAAATTGGCCAGAGGTGTTTTCTCATTCATCCTCACAAGTTACCGCCCGGCAATAACAAAAAATCAAAACTTCAATTTTATGGACCACCCTAATATATATGCCTCATTGGTTTAGTGGTTAGCATCATTGACTACGAATCCATTGGTGACAGCAGCCAGCATGCAACAAAACCCAGCTGTTCATCCTTCCTCACAATAAAGAAAGTGGTTGGTAGATAAATGGGTACCCTAGGTGGTCTAGTGGTTAAGACACTGGGTTGCTGGTGGGGCTTGGTTTGGATTTCACATTAAACTGTAGGTCTAAGGTGGAGTGAAAAGCTTGACCTTCATCAGAATGAACAATTTGGGCGGAAGCTAACCAAAGGTACCAAAGGTATATGTGGAAAATTTGGGAGTACCGAAATGGAAGACCCACCTAATCTTGGATAAGCCATATTGACATTAAAATAAAAAATAACTCGGAAGGAGAACATGAACTCTTGCTGAGAAAAATTAAAAAGACACCAATGAAGAAACAAATATGGGATGAAAAGAAAAAAAGATCCCATAGCTAGAAATAGCAACACGGTTTTGGGAAGAAGAAGAAAAAGATCAGGATAAGCTGAATAAGCATAAGCTGAATAAGCAGAAGGATAGGGAGAAAAAAAAGGGAAGACGAAAGAAGCCGGAATAAAAATGTTTATTATGGGTGTCAAGAAATAAAACATTTATTAAAACTTCAAGGTAAGAAGTTCATAAATTTCCCTTCGGTTATTAAATTTAGGTTAAATAAGCTGACATTTCAGCTGTAATTGTTTAACAAAAGAGTATGGAAGTCCTGTTTATGGACAAATAGTTAGGCTAGTTCATCTTTGACCTAGGTCTTCCATCTTCAACATAGCCTAGGTTGTGTTTAGGCTACTCTGGTTGGAGCAGGACCTATTTTTTCCATAGTATATATGAAATATTAAGGTCTGAAAAATGGACTAATTTGTAATAAATTCATAAAGAAATGTCTTTTATTATAGGCCTGGACATATTTCAAATTCATAAGTTCTGGTTCTGGCTGGTTATTTTTAAAAAGTTCTGGCTGGAACTGGAACTGCAAAAAAATTGAGTTCCAGTTGGAAGTAACTGGCTGGAACCAAGTTCCAGTGCATACCTAGAAAATATCATGACAACCTAACCAATCATCAAGGGTGTACAGTTGACCTAACTGGGTAATCAGTAATTTATTTGCACAAAAAATGAAGGTCAGATTTGGGCCTAAGTATAGAATCCGTGGTTAAATTATTATTCAGGACAACATTGTGGTTTTATTTATTTAAAACATGCAAAATATAAAATGCAAAAGTCTGACAAGTTTTTAAACATATTTCTTTAGAAACCTGGAAAGAGAGAGTGTCAGGGAATTGGAAATTTGTCAGGAATAGTCAGGGAATTTGGCTACTTGTCATGGAATGTCAGAGAGAGAGGTCAATTGCTGAAATGGGACTTTTGCCCTTGACAGCCTGAAATACTGCTCAGTGTTGTAATAGCAAGCATAGCCACCCTGGGACCTAATCATTACATAGGGGCTAATACTTATTTTTTTTTTACCATTTTTGTATTTGTATCTTGAAATTATTAGAGTTAAATCTTTGTTAATACAGTATATTGGTGTTTACCATTTGTTAAATATAATATTGGGGTTTACTTTAACAGCAGGGGCTTTTTTGTATTCATATTTTTTTTTATTTTTGTATTTGTATCTTATAATTATTAGTTAAATCTTTTGTAACTTTGATTTTAATAAATAAATAGAAAAAAAAAGAATGGTAAAGGAAAATAGCAGAGGCTTGGTAACATTTTTTTGTTTGTTGTTCACGTAAATAAAACAATAATTTGTGATGATTGGTGAAGTATCATAGTATAAATGCTGAAAAATGTTATCAAGTTGGTAAAGGGGTAGGCTCTGGTGGACTTTCTTTTTCCCCACTTGTTTTTAAATGTAAAATTTTTTATGGTTTTACCTGAAGTTGGTACGGTTGTTCAAACTTTGGACAAAGAATCAAGTGATTTCAGTTGGATTTTTGTAAGGGAAATTTTTCATTTATATTCTGGAATGGCAGAGGGAATTTGAGGGGAAGAAATTTGTGGAAACCCTGAATAAAAAACAGAAGAAAGCTGAAAGGATCCAAAATCTTCATCAATGATGACATATGTGAGGAAACACACAAAATTTGTAAAGAAAAGCTCCCTAAACTCATAGAAGCGAGGAGACTCAGGAAAGTTGCCTACTTCCTTGGAGTGAAGTTAATTATTAAAGAAAGAGAAACTCCTCCAATGCAGAATACTTTGGTCAAAGGAGTTCACTTTGTTAGTGAAGAAGCATTCGAAGCTATGAAAACTACAAAAATGCCAGCTGACAGTCAGCACACAGGAGGCCTGTGAATAACTCCACATACAATCTCAACAGTCAACTTTCCCATTCTCAGCTCAACTGGGTGGTAACCCCTTATTCCTGTATTCTGTGTTTAGTAAAATTGTTTGAGAACTACTGTTAAATGGCTTTCATCAGTAAAAACTTTCATAGTATATGTGCTGATATTAATCATTTCAATTCATTACCAGAAAATTCTGTATCCAGTTCAGAGAATCTAGAACAGGAATCTGGTGTAGGCAATTGCATAATCTCATTGATGGATTTAGTGTTATAATTCTCACGGAAACCTGGTTAAATAGTAGTATTTAAAACCTACATACTATAGATAATTACGTTGCTTATCATACTGTAAGAGATGGTCAGATTGGTGGGGGTATCTCTGTGTATGTGCATCAAACTTACGACTCTAATGAACTATTTTCTCTATGTAATAGTGACAATGAAAACCTGATTGTGAATATAAAAGACAAAAGTAATGTGTATATTCTGTCCCTGCAATATATAGACCACCTAATACTAATATCAATAGCTTTTTAATTCACTTAGATAACATGTTATGCAACTTTCATAAATCGAATGCCATAGTTGTGGGTGATTTCAACATCAATTTGCAATCTGAAGCAATCTCTCATAAATTTTTAAACTTAATGAATTCTTTCTATCTTAGTCATTCTATTACCAAACCCACTCGAGTCTGCAGCTATGGCAATTGAATAACAGAATCTACAGTTGATATATTTGTAAATAGCAATGCCCTCGTAAATTCTGGAATTATAACCACTAACATCAGTGATCATTTTCCTACTTACACTATATTCATTAACATTGTTCAGGTTGCGACAAAACAACTATTGATTACAGAATATTCTGAGGTTAACAAAAGAAAATTTATTGGGGCTGTAGAAAATACTTGACTTGACTGTGATGAACCTTTAAATGACCCAGATCATATGTTTCAGTTCTTCTATGACACCTTATCCTATATTTTTAATATTTGCTTTCTTTAAGGAGAAAAACAATTTTGCCCAAAAGTGTCGCAAATCCACGGATTACCCCAGGAATTATCACTTCAATAAAGAACAGAGATAAATTATTCAAATTGCAATTACAGAGCAAAATTCCTAAAATACACTCAATACAGAAACAAATTAACTAAAATAATCAAACTTGCAAAATATAACTATAACAATCATTTTCTAAACATAAAGGAGACATGAAAAACACTTGGACAACCATAAACAATCTTCTTGGAAAACAAATTAAGAAAAATTTAATAGAGAAATTAAATGTTGATGATAAAGAAATTACTGATGATACTGCTATTGTAGACTCTCTAAATGCACATTTTACTTCAATAATGGATAAGCTTTGCTCACAATTAATAAATAATGATCACTCACCTCTAGAATATATGCCACCCAGCCCACTAAATTAATTTTCTTTTGTTCCTGCTACCTCTACTGAGGTCCAGAATATTATTGGTAAATTAAAAAATACAAAAAATAACATTCATAATATTCCTGTACCTATATTGAAACTTGTTAAAGATAAGATATATGTAACTTTGGCCAAAATTATCAAAGTATTTCAAAAGGAATATTCCCATCAAGGCTAAAAACTGGTTGTATAACACCCCTTTTTAAAGGGGGTGGTCCTACACTAGCAACAAATTACAGGCTGGTGTGTTCATTATCTGTGTTCAGCAAAGTTTTTGAAAAAATTGTAAAAAGTAGAATGCAGCGATATTTAGAATCCTACAATTTATCTCCAAATCAATATGGCTTCTGTAATAATAAAACAAAGGAAATGGCTATTTTAAATCTTATGGGAAATGTAAATATAGCTAAGGAGAACAAAGAAATAATGATATCAATATTTATGGATTTGAGTAAGGCATTTGATGTAATAGACCATAATATAGTCCAGGCAATTTGTAGTTAGACCTGGGCAAAATTGCTTCAGAAGCTTTCTAAACTGTTTCCAGCTCAGGAACCATTGCCGAATAACATATACAAAATCCGACAAAATTGGACCCTGGGAACACCCCCAAAAATGAAATTCAAAATGGCGGACTGGATGTTTCCTATGAAAAAAATATATATATAATTTATGCTTTTATTTATAGAGATACATTTGATGCTTTTTCTTTCAGTTGTAATGTTTTAAATAATTCAACAATATACAACACAACCAGTTATTACGCAAATATAATGTTATATAGCTTTTTACAGATTTTTATAATCAATAATACAACAATTATTTTTTTCTCCCAGTTTCAAGTTATGTTCATTACAGAAGAAGTGATACCTGGTCACAAACATACAGAAATTAATCCTCTTCATCACTATCATTGGATAGATTACCGGTACTTGGGTTGTTATCACAACCACTGATTTGGCACTCGCCACAAGTGGCTGAACAGGGCATTCCATTACGCTTGCATCCACATCTTGAAGTAGCACATTTCGTCTTGCAGGAGCAGCGGATCATGTTGAGTAGATAATTTGGAGCTGGTGGCTTGTCGCAGGCTGTAGGGTAGTAGGAATTATTCTTTACATACCAACCCCACTGTTCTGCATCGATCTTCTCTTCTGTAGACTTCCAGATTAGTATTTGAAAGTATGTGCGAAAGCTGTGGTACTTTGTGGACGCATCGGTAGGTGGCAAACATTCGGGTGTAACAAAAGATTTAGCTGTAGCTACCTTTTCAACTAACATTCGATGACGTAGTGCGTTAGTGGATTCAAGTGTTTTGCAGCCATACAACAGAAGCATTGCCTTTCTTCCAGCGGCTTCAATGTCAGAGTGTTGGCAACAATCAGAACAGAATGTATTTGCAACTGAATGGAGTTCAGCCACCTTCATCAGTGTGTCGAATGCTTTGGCTTTACCGATCGAAAAAATTCTGGATGTGCTATCACAGCCCGTGAAAGCATGCACAAACAGGAGATACTTGCAGATGTCATTGCCTAACAATGATTGAATGCTGAGAATATCATACACAGGATTAGGAGATGGTCCCCGTCTTATATCGCTGCGATAGTACAACTTGAAACCACTGTCCTTGGCATGGTACAGAAGGAGAATCAGCAAGTCGTGTCTTCCCCTATTACTGTTGTAGTTGCACTTTCTGATGAGGAAACTGCTGCATGAACGATGTCCACATCAGCATCCCCATCTGCGTTGTGAACAGTACACCCGTGCTTCTTCAACATCTCACCTACGAGGGAAATAAATGCTTGCTTGTTGTTTTCATTAGCCAAGAAGTGTTCCTTCTGGCCAACAAACTTCATGCTTGGACTGAGATTCACATTTCTGCTTGTCTTGGTGCTGCATCTTCTGTGGGTCATGTCCTTGATCGTAGGAGAGCTGCTGTAGCCATCAAAAACAATGATTGCTTTTCCATATGTTTTCAGAGTGAAATCGGCATATGAGTTGGCGATGCTGTCATATGTTTCATCTTGATGCCAGGAAACACGATGTAGTAGAGATCCACCATCCAATACGTACTGGTCTGTGCACTGAATTTCTTGAACTTCTTCCATGCGTAAAGTGTCAGTGTATTTGATTATTGCATGAGCTAGCTGAGACTTATCGGATTTCCTCAAGATACTTCGTGATTCGAACAATGCAGGAGGATATGCACACAGTTCGTAACACATGACATCTTCAAGATTCATGTCTCCGCCAGTGGCAACAGTCATCATTCTCTGAAACAGTAGTGCAGGATCTACTTATATATCTGAAGCATCAGTGATCACAATGGCAGAAGCAGATCCTAGTGTTTTCACTTTGTCAGATCTTTTGGCAGAATATGTAAAGGCTTGTTTCCCAATCATTTTTACGACAATGTTCGTACCGATTGAATGCAATTGATGAACGTTAACTCCAGGATCAGCAGTTGGCCCTGTTACAATGTTGCAGAGACCCGAGGTAGAATGGAATGGGGATAAGGATTCCAGACATTCAAGTACTTTCTTCATGTCATTACTGTCCCTGATTTGTCTACTTCCCTCATTTCCTTGTGCTGTTCACTACTTTCCAACAAAACTCTGGTGTATTCCTGCATTGCTAAGTTATAAGTGGAACACAGAGGCATAGAAAAGAGCCACGTTGTCCTTTGGATGTCTGTAAATCCACTTCTGCGTGTCAGTCCGCCTCTGCTTTTTAGGGAACGCATTAGTACTTGTTCTATCACCAGGTCTGTGCCGAGTCTGGCCCATAATCTGTCGCTTCTTCTTACCACAAACTTACCTTCCTGGAACATTTTGTTAACGGCTGGATTTTCAGAAGGCAAACTTAACATTTTCTGCAGGTACAGGTATATCAATTTCAGGTAATTGTGATGTCCGGCTGCTGCAATTATGGGGATGGTCTCCAGCATAGCTTGCAAGTGCAAATCCCACCAGCCGGTTCTGTCTGCTGTTATCAAGGAATGTGCAATGTTGATCATTCGCTGATATTCCAACCAGAGTTGACTTGTTTGCGAAGTAGATTGTAGGTCAGTTTTCTTCGCATCCAAAGTGGTAGCAATCTGAGACAATGCATTCGAAGATTCCACATCCTCAACTGATTGTTTGGCGGTCATAACATCATCGAGCAGGTCACAAACTTCCTTATGGAGGTCATGAGGAGTTCCATCTTCATTACGAGGGAAAACGTCTGCGACTAGTAAGGTACTAAGAGCTGCATCTACTACCATATGACCACGTATCGCTCTTGAAACAGCTTTTCCAGACATCATGTGTTGCACGGCATTTGGTCCGTATATTTCTTGAAGTACTTTAGACAATCCTGAACCATTCATAAGAGTACCGACTGCTCCCAAAAGATTCATCAGAGTGTGAAATGATCCCAGCATTAAAACAATGTCCTGCAGGTCTCTCTGTTCATTGATGATTTGGGAAGCTTTCCAGAACAAAGGCTGATCAAAGGTAATAATGCATGGGACTTTTTGATCGCGTGCTATCTTGCTCAAATATAGTAATGTCGAAAATATGCAGGTCATGTCAGTTGGTGACATATCTATGATGGGAAGGAACGTGATCGACGCCACACCTGGATGTGAGACACTTGATCCACCGTGAATTGCCTGCATTGTTCCGGACCAACTTGGACCTGATCTTTCTGCTGAAGATATCTGCCAGAGAAGACTAAGTCGACTTATGGTGGCAGTGGGTACTGGAAGTTCGCGGAATGAGATGTCCCTCAACATGCTTCTCGCGTGTCTATTAGTGCTTGCATAATACCGAAAATTTTCAATACCGGTATTTGGAGGCAATTATGCTAATCCTGGTATTGATACCGGTATTATGAAAAAAAAAAATTATTTTGATTTATTATGGTGCCACCCTACCAACCCTCCCACAAGTCTGAGGGACTTGCAGTACTCACCATATTTACTATAAATTAATGACCCAACTCCAAATAGATGGCATTCTATTCGAAAAAGTTTATACAGTAAATTACTAAATTGTAATAAAAATATTATTTGAATTTTTTTTTAGCATATTATTATACAACTACTGGGGTAGATAGAAATTATTAGTATCTAAATATTTATTTCTTAGTTTGATTTTGAAAGTATGCTTTGAGGAAACAAAGAGCATCTAGGGATTGTTCAGATAGACTTGATCTCAGTTTCGTCAGAAATAGGCCTGCAGCAGAAAAGGCTCTTTCTGATTCTGCACTTGTAGGTTTAATTGAAAGCAGTGCCTTGTACAGCTTCTCTAAATTCTCACTTCTCTGTAAAGTAACTTCCAAGCTTTTAAATTCATTAGTAACATCAAAATCAATGGAATTTTTTTTAGATGGCACTTTTCCTAGTTTGTCCATTTCTTGCATGTATTCACTCAGTAATGAATCTGCTTCCACTTCAGTCTTATTTGCAGCTACATTTTCAGGGTTATATGGAAATTCCTGTTCTTCTATTTCTATCTCCAAATCAACCACATTCTTAGGGAAAAGTCTTTTATGGAGCCTTTCTGCAGTTCTTTTGAGAACTAATTTTGATGGAACAGAAAAACTTTCCTCTTCTTGAACTTTTAAAACTTCGGGATTATGAAGATATTTGATTAAACCTACAATGTCTTGCTGTCTTCTTGAAATGTAACGATTTCTAAGACAATCTTTTAACTCTTTTGCTATTGGATTATTTTTCTCTCCTAGTTTCTTTGAAATAAATTTCATTGATGATTCAGCTGTCAGGAGTGATGCATCTTTCGAGCATAACCCTTTAAGAATTATTTCAACAGGACGTAAGGTGTCATAAAGGTTTTCAATAATTTCCCACTCTGTTGAAGAAATGGCTACAGTTGAATGAATCACTCTTAAAGCTAGTGCAATAAATAGTTTTCTTTGATAGAAAGGAATAGAAAACAAAAAAAAGAGGTTAACTGCAAAATACCCCGAAACTTTTTTTTCTCCGAATCCTCCAAAAACAGTTTATTTGCCCATCGGAGGACTAAATTGCCTAAATTTTACAATAGCAATTTTTGTCAATACCGAAAACCTATAATATCAGTATCAGTATTATTTGTACTTCTTCAATACCGGTATTAATACCGGTTTTAACCCCTAGTGTCTATATTCCCTAGTGTCAATGGTTGCAATCTTCTTAATGTCATTGTCACCAACATTACGCCTGTGAATAGAAGGGTGGATCTTGATCTTCAGAGTTATTGCGGCAATCATACCCATTCCATGAAAGGTATTCTTCCATCCAAAGTGCAGACATCATGATCAACGTTATCTGCTGCTAGAAGGACTGCAGTGTTTTCATCAACAGTAAAAGAGCCAGACCCACTTGCTAGCGCCGCGTTTCTTTCGAATCTTGTTACTTCTGCATACGATGAACAGTAACCCAGCTGATGGAGAATGTCAATAAGGTACCTTGACCTAAAGTTGTGGTGTAGCTAAACCGACAAACTGATCTGTAGTGGACATAGTAATCCTCTAGGATGGGTTGCTTGCATAATGCTCTGCCCAATTGCACCTATTTTTCTTGAAGCATCCTGTCCCGCAAATGCTTTTGATAATAGCAATTTCAGACTGTTGGGAATGTAATCAAGAGCACTTTCTGCAGTGATGTCATTTGGAGATGGATACACATCTTTTCTAGGCGAGTCGACAGACTTGATATCACTTCTGATTATTTTTGCAGCAGCTTCTACTAGGTAAATCTTCTGTAGCTCTGTATCTATATCACATTCTTTCGACTTTTTGTGATAATCTATAAGAATTTCATTAGCTGTCTCTCGTAGTGTTACTACATCTGCCTTCCCACTTTCACCTGATATTATGATCTTGTCTCCGTAACGTTCTAAAAGCTTTCTCTTCATGTGCCTGCATTCGTAGACAGAGCTCTGACTTCCTTGAAGATATTCCTCCATTTTGGAAATTAGGTCTCCAATCAACAGTTGTTCATCATCATTCTCTTCCAGATAAGCACAGGTCTGAAGGAATGCTTGGTGTTGCTCTTCATTAGTTGGTCTCCCTTTCTTCGAATCATGATCGTCGGAGGAGTATGCGCGAGGAATGTTTTTTCCACTTCAAAAATTTATGCTGCAGGTGTGATGGTAGACACAATCTGCAGCAGGAAGATCACAAAGATAATACTCCAGACGGCCTTTTACATTAAACGACCATTCATCGCAGCGGCTTTCACAGCACCTTTTTATGGTTTCGGAGAACTCTGTAGTTCTTATTTTGACATGCTCTGATTTTGGTTTGTGTTTGGAAAAAAAGTCCACAAAGGTATCACAAAACAAACAGTGAGTAGCACTGGAAAATGCGTATTCATGAAAATGAGCACTTTTCCTTGGTATTGCCTCGGCTGCAGTCTGTCGCTTCTTTATTTCAATGGTCTTTTTATCCGTAAACCTTTTCCTACATACAATGTGAACACTTATTCCAGCTGTTGCAACAACATCGCTTCCACGGCTGCGGCTGGATGCATTTATACCATCTGCTCCTTTTTGTGAGATGTGAACCACTTCCTGTCCGCTGTCCAATTTCTCCTTACAAATCACGCACAATTCTTCAGGGGTCTGCATTCTTGAAGGCGGACGCACACCGAGTCAGTCTGAAACAGAAAACACAAATTAATAAACTGTGTTGCAGTATTTAAAAGGAGTACATAATAACAGTTTTAGAGAAAATGACAAGCACAAATACACAGATTTGATAGTGGGTAGTAGGAATTAAAGAGTTGTATATAATATAAGTTTATAAAGATGTAGCAATGTCCATTCTCACATACACTCCATAGAGTATATTTTATTTACATTACATGACGTCATAGTTTAATACTAGCTGCCTAATACAATTTTTAGTGTCATATAGGTTAATTTAGAAACGAAAATGTGTTTTAAAACATTTTACTGATCAAGAAAAACGTCATAACTCTCTACAAAGCAAATTAAAATTTATTGTATTTCGTAGGAAACTGCCAGTCCGCCATTTTGAATTTCATTTTTGGGGGTGTTCCCGGGGTCCAATTTTGTCGGATTTTGGATATGTTATTCTGCAATGGTTCCTGAGCTGGAAACAGTTTAGAAAGCTTCTGAAGCAATTTTGCCCAGGTTGAAGCTATTTTTGCTCTAGATTGCCTGGACTAATATTCTACTTCATAAATTATATTGTTATGGCTTTAGAGGAGCAATTAGTGATTGGTTTAAGTTATTTGTCCAATAGATATCATTTTGTATCAGTAAATAAAGTTTGCTCAACTAAAGCTCTTGTCAAAGATGGTATGCTACAGGGCTCAGTTCTGGGTTCACTGTTATTTTTATTATATATAAATGACCTTCCACGTTCATCTGATATACTGAACTTCATAATGTTTGCAGATGATACAACTCTCTTTTTCTTGCAAAGATGTTAATACAGCTAAGAATATATTTCATTCAGAATTCATCAGTGTAATGAAATGGTTGACCACCAATAAACTCTTCCTAAATACCAGTAAAACAAATTTCATGATTTTTACTAATAAAAGAAATGCATATCTTGATGAACTTAATGTTAATGAAATCGCCATAAAGGAGTGTACTGTAACAAAATTTCTTGGTGTAATGCTAGATAAGAATTTGCAATGGAGTGATCATGTAAACTATATCGTGAAAAAGATTTCAAGGAGCATTGCTATAATATTTAAACTTAGAAATGTAGCCTAGTCCCTAAACAAGTTTTATTGACTCTTTATCATACTCTTGTTCTTCCTTATATAATATACTGCACCCTTGTTTGGGGAAACTCTGCTAACAACGCATTAAATGGTATCTTCATCATCCAAAAATGAGCAATAATTTAAATTACTTAACCCCTTATTTTCTTCTCTTAATTCCCTACTCTTTCCTTTCTCTCAGGCTAACCTTAGAGTGGATCTTAGGGTCCTTGTTAGCCTTAGCTTCTGTAGATAAGGTTATTATCTGATGCTGATTTCTTTGATCACTCTAGTGCATTATTTAAAGAGCTAAAGCTCAATGATATAACCAAACTGGCACATTTTATTTTTATTTACAAGTGTAAGAGCAAAATCATTAATTTGCAATGGGTAAATAGATATTTTGTAACTCAAGAAATCCACTTGTATCAGACCAGAAATAGATCAAAGCTTGTTATACCTCAATTTAGATTGTCTTCATCTCAAAAACTACCCATTTTCATTGGATTGAAACTATGGAATGACTTGCATGCCGATATAAAAAATATTGTGAATGTAAATTTGTTTAAAACCAAGTTGAAATCCCGATTAATAATGGCATACTAACAAAAATCTAGGATTAATGTCCATTAATATTGTTTAATATTGTAATATATGTTTTAACTTATTAATATACTTATTTACTTATTTATTTATTAATTATTATTATTATTATTATTATTAATTAATAACAACTGGCTGCTTATTTTTAATAAGAGCCCAGCAAAGCCTAAAGCTTAAGGGCCAAATTAAATAAAATAAATAGTTGAGCTTCACAATTATTCATGTCATTGTAAATTGAAAAAATGTATTTATTTTATTATTATTAATAAAGGTTATTCTATCTATCTATCTAAGTAAAAAATTTTGTGCACATGCAATGTAACAGTAGGAGCAGCAGGATGACCAGCCATTATTGTTTAAAGCTAAGATTGCAATATTAACTAAATAAAACAAGCAAATTGCTGCCCCCAGTTAATTGAATGGCTGGTTAGGTCAACTGTACACCCTTGATGATTGGTTAGGTTAAGTCATGATATTTTTGTTTAAACTAACAAAAATATCATGACTTAACCTAACCAATCATCAAGGGTGTACACCATACAGTTGACCTAAGTGGGCAGTCAGTAATTTTCATGTAGGTTTTGATTAATTTTAAGCAACTTTTACCAAAAATGTGTATTAGTTATATATATATATATATATATATATATATATATATATATATATATATATATATATATATATATATCAGACATGGGGTTAATAGTAATAGACTATTACAGGATTTTTCAAGTAATAGTAATAGATAATAGTCTATTACTTTTGTATTACAGTGGCGATGGACATATTGTGTGAACAAAACTGAAAAATAAACTAAATCTACTCTAAACTAAAATAAACATGTAGGTATGTGAACTAATATTGTGGCAAATTTTTCCTTCAATAAAGTAAAATTTATCAAGACCTACAGTCTCTGAAATTGTAAAATTGTAATGATTTAGTTGAAACAAAGCTATTGACCATTCTTTGCAGTCCTTCCTCACTACTACAAAGAAATGCCTTGTCATCTGCAAACCTTGCAGATTTGACCAATTTACCTCCCACTCTGATTCCCTCTTCCAGATCTGAGAGTGCTTCTATTATCATTGCTTCCACATAGATGTTAAATAACATGGGGGACAGGGAGCATCCTTGCCTGACCCCTCTCCCAACCAATCTTGGCTCCAATTCTCCTCCTGCAACTCTAACATTCACAGTCTGGCCAAGATATAGATTTTTTATCAGCCTACAGTCCCTCCAGTCAGCATTAATATTCTTCAGTATTTCCATTAGTTTCCTCCATTGGATTCTGAAAATGCTTTTGACAGTCAATAAAACAAACAAACATTTCCTGATCATGTTCTAACACTCACACCCATCATTCTCATAATACCAATAGCTTCTCTTGTTCCACATTTTGACCTAAATCCAAACTGATCCTCTCCAATGTACTGCTCAGCTCTGTTCATTAGTCTTCTGGTTAGTGTCCTTAGCATTATTTTTGATGCATGGCTGACCAAGCTTATGGTTCGTTCAAAATTCTGAACACTTGGTGGCTCTTGGTTTCTTGGGGATAGTAATCAGAGACTCTATGATTATTTGGGATAATACACATTTTTAAATATATTGTTGATTTTTGTATCTCATCAACATAAGAAGAGTGACATCTTAAATGTTTCTAAGAGTATATAGAATCTACAACTGATTTTTTTTACTTGGTTATCATGAAATGAAAAATAGTGAATGTAACAGTTTGAATTGGTTTCCTTCCTATACATAGACAGTATTATGTCATCATAATGTTGGATGTTCTCATCAATAGAGAAAATGACAACATAAATTATGTTGTCATTTTCTCTATTGATGAGAATATCCAACATTATGATGATATAAAATTGTCTGTGTATAGGAAGGAGACCAATCAGTATTTTAACTATATAAACCTACATAGGAGGGTTAAGTCCTTAATTAGATCAGCCAAACATGATGAAGAAGCTAGAGTTGCCTCACTATAAAGTTACTCCTAAAGAATTTTTTGCTCATGTTAATAGCAGAAAGCCAATTAAAAATTCTGTAGGTCCTGTAAAAGATAGAAATGGCATACTGGAATTCAGTGATAACTATATAGCTAATACGTTAAATGAGTTCTTCGTTACAGTCTTCACAGAGGAAGACTCAAATGAAGTGCCAAGTCTTCAGATTACATATGATGGTGACCATCCCATAGAGACTATAAGTTTTACAAGAAATGAGGTACAGCAATTAATTGATAAGATGAATAAATACAAATCACCTGGTCCCAACTTATTTCTTCCAAGGTTATTAAAAGAGGTTAGCCACAATGTTGTTGATGACTTAGTAACCATATTCGCACAATCAATTGAGTTGGGGAAAGTTTCAACTGACTGGAAGTTAGCAAATGTAACACCAATCTTTAAAAAGGGTGATAGGGAAAATCCTTGTAATTACCTCCTGATCAGTTTAACATCAATTGTCAGCAAACTGTTGGAATCCTTCATTACAAAATGTATTGTGTATCACCTTGAATTGAACAATCTAATTTTTTACTCTCAACATGGATTTAGGCAACATAGAGCTTGTCTGACAAACCTGTTAGAGTTTTTCTGTAATATGCATACACTATACAATGCAAGTAGGGCAATAGATACAGTGTATCTTGACTTTCAAAAAGCCTTTGACAAAGTCCCTCACACGAGATTGATGGCTAAAGTCAGAGGACTAGGAATCACTGGGCTCTCGTTTCCAACTGGATTGAGGATTGGTTACAAGATAGTAGAGAGTGGTAATAAATGGAGTGGCTTCGAAGTGGGTGCCCATCACCAGTGGTGTCTCACAGGGTTCTGTTCTGGGTGCTTTACTTTTTATCATCTAAATTAATGATACAGACATCAGGCTTCTAAGTACAATCTCCAAATTTGCAGATGATACGAAATTAAGAAGTAGTGTAGGTACTGAGGAGGGTGTAAGAACACTTCAGAATGATCTTGACAGGTTGGGTGAATGGTCTGCTACTTGGCAGATGCCATTCAACTTGGACAAATGTAAGGTAATGCACATAGGTTATAAAAACCTGAAGACCAATTACTCTCTCTTGGGAAGGAACTTGACTGAGACTGATCTAGAGAAAGACTTAAGAGTCTATATCAGCAGTGATCTGAAACTGTCAAAGCACTGTGCAGAAATTGAAAAAGGGCCTCAACTGGAATACTGTGCACAGTTTTGGTCTCCATCCCTCAGGAAGGATATAGAAAGGTTAGAAAGGGTACAAGTAAGGGCTACAAAATTGATCCCTTCAATGAGAATGTAAAACTACCAATGGAGATTGGAGTGCCTAAATCTGTTTACCTTAGAGACAAGAAGGTTGCACAGTCAGCTTATTCAAGTCTTCAAGATGCTCAATGGAATAGACAGGGTAGATTACAGAAGCTTATTCTCACTTAATGCCAATCCAACAAGAAATAATGTGTTTAAACTGGAACTAAAGACATTTAGGACCTCTGTCTGCGGGAATTTCTTTTACTATAAAATAGTTAATATCTGGAACCAACTTCCCTCAGAGGTTGTTTCCAGCCAAAGTGTAAATGTGTTTGAAAATAGGCTAGACAAAGTACGGTACTGAATACTCTCATGGTTTAAGACTAAAACATAACGTAACTCTGCAGGAGTTTGCTTGCACAGTGTCTCTGTGGGCATGCTAATTATAGAGCTTTTTATATATTCTCGACTTTCCTGTAAAATTTCCTTGGCTACAGTACTTTCCCAGGGTCAAGGTATTTTCTTCAACCTTTTTTCCATACGTGCCTCTGGCAGGAAGGGAACAGAGGGTGGGGAGAGAGCCTTATACTTTTCTTATCCAGTTTTCTACTACTGCTAGGATAGTTGAAAGAAAAATAAACTTGTTTAATAACAGGAACCTCCCAGAGTGGACTGAAAGGTCTTTGAGGCTTCCTCTTGTCCTTGTAACTCCTTGTAACTCTCTCATGGGCTACAATTCTACAATTGACACTTACACACCCTGAATTTGTTTTTGCTGGAAACTCGGAGGCTGTGCAGTCAACTCATTGATGTTTTCAAGCTCTTACACAGGTTTGGTGATGTTAATTTTAGAAGCATGTTTAGTTTAAATGATAATGCAACTCGCAACAATGGTTGGAAGTTGGATTTGAAATGGTTTAGCACTAGTGTGTGTGGGAATTACTTTACCTATAAGATCTGTGACATGTGGAACAGGCTACCTTCAGAAGTTGTGAACAGTTCTCTGTGGATCAGTTCAAGAAAAGGTTATACTGAATCTTACACACTATTTGAGGAAGTAGGAATTTTTCCTGGCACCCATTGCCATTGGTACATCTTTGGTATGGACTGCAAGGCCTTTTGAGGTACTTCTTGTCCTTGTAACATATATATATGTGTGTGTGTGTGTGTGTGTATATATATATATATATACTGCGTGGTCATTGCAGTTAAATGCACATATTCACGATTTGCGAGGGTGCCCTCTCAGGGCATTGGTTTCTGCCCTATGTAGGAGAATTTCGATTTGTGAATGATTGAGGTCCGTGGTGTAATGGTAGCGCATCCAACCGGCAATTGGAAGGCCTTGGGTTCGATTCCCGGGCGGTTCGCCTCATTTTTCATTTATTCGTTATTTCTCTTCCGCGTGTGCAGAAACGTTCCTTAATATTATGTCGTTTCTATTCATATATATATGCGTGTGTATATATATATATATATATATATATTTTAACTGCAAACACGCAGTATAATTAACGTAAAGAACAACGCTTGTATAGGAGAATATTCCACGCAAGATGAGGAGGGAGAATGAAACAAATGAAAAAATGAGGTAACCACCCTGGAATCGAACCCGAGATCTTCCGATTGCCGGTCAGATATGATAACCATTACACCATGGGCCTCACTCGATCAAATGCTGTAATTCTCCTACATACGCGCAGAAACCAATGCCCCAAGGGGGCACCTCCCGCATGCCGTACATTATATACATTTTAACTGCAAACACGCAGTATAATTAACGTAAAGAACGACGCTTGTATAGAGAATATTCTGCGCAAGATGAGGAGGGAGAACGAAACAAATGAAAAAATGAGGTTCGATTTGTTTCATTCTCCCTCCTCATCTTGCGCAGAACATTCTCCTATACAAGCGTCATTCTTTACGTTAATTATACTGCGTGTTTGCAGTTAAAATGTATATAATGTATGGCATGCGGGAGGTGCCCCCTTGGGGCATTGGTTTCTGTGCGTATGTAGGAGAATTACGGCATTTGATCGAGTGAGGCCCATGGTGTAATGGTTATCATATCTGACCGGCAATCGGAAGATCCCGGGTTTGATTCCTGGGTGGTTACCTCATTTTTTCATTTGTTTCGTTCTCCCTCTTCATCTTGTGCGGAATATTTTCCTATACAAGCGTCGTTCTTTACGTTAATTATACTGCGTGTTTGCAGTTAAACTGTATATAATGTATGGCATGCAGGAGGTGCCCCCTTGGGGCATTGGTTTCTGTGCGTATGTAGGAGAATTACGGCATTTGATCGAGTGAGCCCCATGGTGTAATGGTTATCATATCTGACCGGCAATCGGAAGATCCTGGGTTCGATTCCTGGTTGGTTACCTCATTTTTTTCATTTGTTTTGTTCTCCCTCCTCATCTTGCGCGGAATATTCTCCTATACAAGCGTCGTTCTTTACGTTATATATATATATATATATATATATATGATACACACAGACAGTGCATGGAACAAGGAACTCTTCTGGGATAATTAAATCCACTATAGTCCGAATAAGTAATGGTAAATGACAAATACCATAGTTTTTCTTTTTCATGATGCTAGTCCAACGCGGGCAATGGGTAACGGGTGAGGGAAGCTATATTTATGGGACCTCTTTGCGAGTGACCTGTTGCCCGCATCAGGCTAGCATCATGAAAAAGAAAAACTATGGTATTTGTCATTTACCATTACTTATTCGGACTATAGTGGATTTAATTATCCCAGAAGAGTTCCTTGTTCCATGCACTGTCTGTGTATCATAAAAAACTCAGGGGACCATTCTGAGTTCATTCCCATATATATATATATATATATATATATATATATATATATATATATATATATATATATATATACACACCGGGTGTCCGAGAATTATCTCTACAATTTTTGGATGTTATTAAAAGTCAACCATGAAGTGTAGAAATTCTAGTGTTGTCCCATTTTACAGAGAATCTCATTAAGTTTTTTCTGATACCACGTTTTGACAAGTTTTTTAGAAATGTACGCGGGTGACAGACATTGATGATTTAAAAGCAAGAATCACAGCTGCTATTGAGCGAATTGATGTGGATATGCTGCAGCGTACATGGCAACATTTGGAGTATTGATTGGATGTTTTGCGAATCACTAATGGTGCACATATTGAATGTTTGTAACAACGTTACTTTAATAAAAGAAACTTGAAAATACAGATTCTAAATAATCTTGTTTAAGAAATTTACGTGTGTTATCAAGAATTTTATTAAAAGGTGAAATTGTACAGATAATGTTCGGACACACTGGAATTTCTAAAAAACTTGTCAAAACTTGGTATCAGAAAAAACTTAATGAGATTCTCTGTAAAATGGGACAACACTGGAATTTCTACACTTCATGGTTGACTTTTAATAACAGCCAAAAATTGTACAGATAATTCTCGGACACCCTGTGTATATATATATATATATATAGCCGGGCGTACCTGACTATGTGAGGTGGAGAACGCAAGAATCCAACTCTACTTCACCAGGCCAACTCGAGAGGAGGGGCGACAAGCTTGACCTTCGCGAAATGAGAAATCATTGCACGAAACCTTTGTAAGGTGTATATATATATGCAAAGAAATCACAAAGCAACATGTGATCTCTTTAATAAGCAAAGAACCACAGGGAAAGGAAAAGGAAACACAAAGTCTGAGCACTTTCGTGATATAAGCTATTCACATCTTCAGGGACAAGAAAGAAACAAACAGAATTTACAAAGTGTATTTAAACTCATTTACTTTGTAAATTCTGTCTATTTCTTTCTTGTTCCTGAAGATGTGAATATATCATGAAAGTGCTTGGACTTCATGTTTTCTTTTCCCTGTGGTTCTTTGCTTACACACACACACACACACACACAGACACACACACAGGGTGAGTCAAAAGTCTGGAAACATAGGAACTATGCTTTTCATTGCAAATATACATATATATTTGCATTGAAAAGCATAGTTCCTATATTTCCAGACTTTTGACTCACCCTGTATATATATATGGTAGTGCTTCCCACAAGAGAACTGACTGTAAGGTCTTACTTCAGTGGTGGCCATGCAGCAGCTTCAAAGTTGTTTGACATTTAACTGATTAAAAAGGAGAAGATGGAGTGGATTAGTTTTGTGGAGGTATAGAAGGGAGTGTCATAATTCTTTATCCATCCTGAGGTCTCCTTTGCTTCAGCCCTATCCTTGACCTGCCTTCCCTGTTTCATCTTTCTGATCTTTGTGTGGCATCCTTTCCCTGGCTTTTTCTGCCCTTCTACCATTACCACAATAGAGACTTAATCTTTAAAGAGGTTTCCCAGTTTGACAGTTTGTCAACTATAAGGAACCTTGGTGCCCCTGACCTGGTCTCTTCTGAGTGGCTTCATCTCAGCATTGGTTTTGATGACCAATGCTTGCATCCTTCTGTTTATTATGCCTTCTCAAATTTGCCACCTGTCTCATGATTACCTATGTTTTAGCCCTAATTTTGTATATTTAGCATCATTGACTTCAGTTTTGCAATGCCAAAGGTCACTTATGTTATTATCTAATTTGTTTTAAGGAGCTAAAAATCGTAAGATTTAATTAGGCTACTCAATAGATGGGTCCTACAATAATTTATAGCCAGGACCCTACCTTGTAAATGAAATTTAGCCATGGTTCGAATTGAAGAATTATCAAAGCCTGTGTTATCAGCAAGAGCAGCTTACAAAGCATTACAGGTTAGTCTTCTAGTAAATTATCTTTTTTATTGAAATAAACCATAGCAAGTTCTAGTTAACTCAGGATTGGTACTGTATTATAAATTTTATAGGCTTGGTTAACCTTGGTTTTGCTTCCACCTAAATTGTTCATTCAGATGAAGGTCAAGCTTGTCACTCCACCTTAGACCTTCAGTTTACTGTGGAATCCAAACCACACCCCACCACAGGCAGCCAGAAATTACAAAGTCCTCACCTGAAGTCAATCTCGTGACCAGCATCTTAACCACTTGGATACCTAAGGTTCCCATTTATCTGTCAACCAATTTTTTTATTGTGTGGAAGGTTGAACAGCTGGGTTTTGCTGTGTGGCACCTGCCTTCACCAGGTCTTGATCCTGGGGCCAGTAGATTCATAGCTGGCAATGCTAACAACTACACCACCAAGGCTTAGTTTAGTATAATAAGTAGGGATACAACCCATGATCTTGGTACTGGTTTAAACTGGTCTAGAATCCAGATATGTTTATTTCACATAGTTAAGTCACAAGTTGTGCCAGAAATATGTTGTTCAAGCATTATTCATATTACATATTAAAACAAACGGGTAGTTTGCCTAAAATTCACACTATATACCTACAAAATTGAAAACTAAAACTAGACCAGTCTGGACCATCTCTTTTGGAGCCTGGTCCACATCAGTACAGTTGCATCATTAATAATTAATAAGTGAAAGAATGCTTTGTTGTATGAACTAAGTACTCCAATCAAACTTTTTCACAGACTTCACAGTCCAGTCCAGTCCTGTACTGTACTGTACTGGTTCTATAGCTTACCAAAATAGTCCACAAAGATATACCTAATTATGTTCCAGACCAAATAAACTACTGAGCCCTACTGGATTGCACTTGGCCATCCATTCATTACACTTTTGTTCTGGGCTATAACTTTTGAACCACATGGTAACATGGTAAAAAAAATTTATAGTGGGCACACAAGGGGCCCTTCAGCCCATCTGGGTGGCTCCACAAACCACAAATACAGTTACATGCAAAATTAAGATACAATTGATCTCTGCAGATTGTCACACATCTACTAGCTGTACATTAACTTTAAATCTTTGGAACTTGTGGATCATTCTTCAATACCACTACTGTACTAATTTTAAATGACATATGATTATCTCCTCAAGAAGTTTTATATGGATCTAGAGGATCTTAGTCGCTGCTTGTCTACTACTTAATATACAGTATCTTACAGTAGTTTTGCAGACCTGAAGGATCAGGTTGTCTACGTTTCTCATATGACTATATGTACAGGAATTCCCCAGTTATTGCGGTTAATGCTGCCAGCGAAAATGCCGCAATAACCGAAACTGCAATAATCGGGATGCATAATACATGTTAATTACGTTAATGCTGCCAAAACTTTTCAAAAACCGTAATAAATCAATAAACCTCAATAATCAGAATGCATAATACATGTTAAAACGTTAATGTTGCCAAAATGAGTAAATGAAACACAGTATATAGTTTTATAAGTTTATTAACATATGTAACAGTTTTATAAGTTTATTAACATACGTAACATACGTAACTTTTCTTCTAAAGTAATCACTTTGCGTTTCTTCTTAGCACTTCCAATAGCATCTTCAGCTTTTCTAATCACACTCATTGTACAAAGGGTTGATAATGCAAGTAAACTATGCAGGCGAACTGTTCTGTATGAAGACTGCAGTGACACTGAACACCAACCAGCTGCCGGGTGATACTGGGTATACATGTACTGTACGATAACCACGTGCAAACGTCGGAACATAACATTTTTGCCAGACGTATGATTTTCAAATACCGCAATAACTCGAAGTTTGAAAGTGATAATCGGGATTATAGTCGCAAATTATAAACCGCAATAACTCGAATATCGCAATAATCAAAACCGCAATAAGTGGGGAATTCCTGTATATAGCTATGTACATATAACCTGAATAATACAAGCTCTACAATTAAGAGAAAAGGAGTAGGTGGGACTGTAAAGACTGTATAAAGTATTTGAATGTACACCCATTCAGGGTCTCTCATTTAAAGGTGTCTATGAAGCAAGTGACCATACTTTCATACATCACAGTGCTATGGGGGGCCACCACTCGGCAGAGAAATCTCTTTAAATTAATGAAAATCTCTAACTTAATGAAAATAAATTAATATGGATCATCACAAAACAATGTGTCATAAGCAAGAATCAGGTCCTTGCATCAAAGGTCAAATTGGAGGTAACTTTTAAACTGTTCAACATAAATTGATGAAACTTTTTTTGTCTGCACCATAACATTTGAGCTGCTCAACATAAATTGATGAAACTTCATACATGTACAGTAGGCTCGCAATATTTCAAGATTTGTTATAATGATTTTGTACTTTGTGAACTCCTAAATTACTACCTTTTAAATATTTTGAGAGTTAAGCTCACAAAGTATTTAAAAAAAAGGGTAGTAATTTAGGGGTTCATGAAGTACAAAAATTGCAAAATATCACAAGCTTACTGTATGTATGATCACATCATTGATGTCACTTTGATATAGTTCTTGTTAATACAGGGAGTTCTCAATTTACATTGTAGCTACATTCTGAAAAACACAAAGTAATTGGAAACAATGTAAATGGAAGCTAATTTTCCCATTGAAAATAACTAATATAGAGGAGAACTTTACGGTCCTCAGCCCAACTTTTGCTACCTAAAACCCATTATTTATGCATACGAGCCCATAACATATTATTTCTGAATATATTAGATATTAAACAAAAATAATCAGTAAGCAATAAAAACAATTATAGGAAAAAAATAAAAATAAAAAAAATTTAATTCTCAGTTACTTACCAATGACCTCAAAGCTAGCAAGATAGTACACTGTTGATGGAAGGAAGTAGGGTACTGGTGATCATCACTGAGCCCCATGAAGAAAAAGTGAATTGAATAGATTGTTTGGTTCTTTTTTTCTTTATAGAGGTCGTGGTAATATCAAAGATATATGATAATAAATTGAGTTTGGGGACATATTTTGAAACTTGTACCTCAAAAAATTTGCAATGTTAATCTGAATCAATGTAAATTGGGCTAACATAAATTGAGTACTCCCTGTATTTTGTTAAGTGTTAAGATTTCCTATAAAGTTTTATTATTTAGTTACAGTACAATAAAATCTAACCGCATTTATTGCTAATTTCATTTCTGTTGCAGAAAATTGAATCTGGTAGACCTAAACAAAAAGTAAATAAAAAAATTGGGTCTAAAGGAAACAAGAAGAAATTATTTAACAAAAATGAAAATCTACATTGGAAAAAATCCAAGCATTCTCAGATTGGTGGTGTTAAACAGAAAACCAAAGCTTTGAAAATAACAAAATCCACTGTAAATAATAAGTCATCTTCATTAAAAAAACTTAAGGATTCTCATGGAGTAACTTTGAATCAGAAGAAGAATAAGGTGAAGGAAAATAATTCAGAATCAATGGAAAATGAAGTTCTTTCTCCAGTTAAGAGAAAGAAATCACCACCTATAAATAAAATGAAAAAGATGAAAGGAATAAAGCCAGAGAGCCTTCATATGGAAATATCTGAATGTAGCAGCCAGAACAACAATAAGGTGAAGGAAAATAATTCAGAATTAATTGAAAATGAAATTCTTCCTCCATTTAAGAGAAAGAAATCACCACCTATAAATAAAATGAAAAAGATGAAAGGAATAAAACCAGAAAGCCTTCATATGGAAATATCTGAATGTAGCAGCCAGAACAACAATAAGGTGAAGGAAAATAATTCAGAATTAATTGAAAATGAAGTTCTTCCTCCAGTTAAGAGAAAGAAATCACCACCTATAATAAAATTAAAAAGATGAAAGGAATAAAACCAGAAAGCCTTCGTATGGAAATATCTGAATGCAGCAGCCAGTCAAATGGAGTGGACCCTGTGGTCTATACATCAGATGATATTGTAGATAGAAACAGTAGTCGAAAGAAAGTTAAAAGAGAAAAGACAAAAGTAAAGGGTTTAAAAAAGAGAAAATTGCCCAAATGGGCTGCTGAAAAAGAGCCTGTGAAGAAAATGGCCAGAGTTACTCAGAACTGTATAAGCAATACTAATATGAAGATAAAAAGTGAGTAAAATACTTTATCCGCATTTCACTACTGTTTCAAATACATGTTGATTACAGGCTAATTTAGAAAATAAGTTCTAGAAAAGTAAATTATTAGTAGCTGTTGTACTGTGCCTATTTTATACTTATTATAGAACCAGTTTTGAGATCAAATACAGTACAGTAAATCTTGTCTCAGGTTTGGGCTTTCTGCTGTACTTCTAAGGAAACTTGAAGCTTATAATCTCTTAATTATAGATGGTCCAGAATGTTTTATATCGGTAAATCATTGGTTACTTTTAGAAACCTGCATTAATGGCAAGATGTTAGCTCAGATAGCCAAGAATTGGGATTAGAAACCTTTAAATGGATTTTAAGTCCAGTATCTGGTGGAAGAATTTTTCAAGTAAGTACTATAAAATTCCTTAAAATTATAAGGAAATCAATATGTTAAGCTCATATAATACTTTAACTCTCTTTTAATAGGTAACATAATGTTAGTATGGTTTTTATTTCTAAGTACATATTGGAGCAAAAGCTGCTATTGATCAAAGGTAGATAAGAACAAGTTTGGTGGAATTCTTTCAACCTCTGACATTGACAAGATTTTGAGAAGGGTTTGTGCCTTCATTTTTTTTTGCACATTAGTTTTCTTTTGGGATGAATCAGTAAGGTGAAGGGAATTTGAATAGTTCACATTAACTTACCAAATGGGATAACTAATAATTTCTCAAAACATTTGTTATTGAAATAAATCTTGTGAAATTTATTTTCAAATTAAATTCTTATTTTAATAAGGGTTACATTTTGCAGAATAATTTAAAATTTCAAAGAACATTGACGTAACTTCGTACAAAGAGGGGAAGAGAGAAACTCTGAATCCTGAGGGAAGAGCCTTGGCATCTCTTATTTGGGACTTCTACAACAGTGGTTGTTCTGTCCGGATGCTCAACCCTCAGACCTTCCATCGTCCTGTTTGGAAGATTTTAGCCAATTTACAAGAATATTTTAATTCATTTTGTGGAGCCAATGTGTGAGTATGCACCTATATATATATATATATATATATATATAGATATATATATAATATATATATATATTATATAATATATATTATATTTAGGAGAAATCCAATGACAAGGAGGAATGTAAATGCCATGAAAAGTCTTCTTTAATGCGCAACATTTCAGCAATACGCTCATCATCAGGCTAGATAATAACAATATGAAATTAGAATAAAATCAATAAATAAATGTGAACAAGACAAAATAATTTTCTATAAAACCTATTCAATAAAAGCAAATTTTAAAAAACTAAAAGAAGAGGGTTAATTCAAAGTTATAAAAATTTACATATAAAATTACAAGAAAATTTAAAAGCTATTTTTAAATTACATATAGTAAGTTGAAATTAGTACACTGGAATAATTAACACTAATACAATGGAATAATTAACACTACGAACCTTTCATGCTGGTTCCGAGGCACGAGTAATTTAAAACAAAACAAAACAGGAAACAAGCTATGGGTTGGGCGGTTGAGTTATAAGTTAGGGGAGGGAGGATTATAAAAAATTGGGGAGGGGTTTATAAAAAATTTAGAGGGACAGCTGAGGAATCCACGTTAGAGAAGGATCATGTTTTAATATAAAGAGATTCCAAAATTCTAAGTGAGTTAGGACAAGAATTACAACCAAGAATTTTAAATTATCTAAAGTGACATCAGTTTTACATTTTATACTGTGTTCCCGAATACTGGAGGCTTCTTTTATTTAAAATTTTACCTGTTCGGCAACTTATTCCCATATGCGAATAAAATCTAGTCCTGAGGAGCGCACGTGCTGCCAATGTAAGTACCAAGGAGACACCTTGGGCAGGTAAATAAATATACAACACTGCTACGCAACGAATCAGGAGTTCGATCCTTCGCTGAGAAAAAGCTACCTAAAGACATTTTGTTAATAAATATAATGCGAAAATCAGTATGATAAAAAAATTTTCTTAACAACTTTGTAAATTTAAGTTTAAATTCTTTATTCATGGGACCCATTTCAGTACCAGGAAATATTTTATATCTTTAGGCACTGAAATACAGGAAAGTTGAGGGCTATAAACATTATTTAAGAAAGATCTTATTAGTTTATCTACATATTGAACAGGAAAACTATTATTGGTAAAATATGATCTTAAATTATTAAATTCATCGTTTAGTAGGTAAAACTAGAGGTCAAATTATATCCTCTGAACAAGAGAGTTTAATACACGACATTATAGTTAAATCAGTAAAACTAAAGAAATTCATGCCCAAACCAGTAAAAGTGGGTTTCCTGTAAACTGATGTAGTAATAGAATCACCTTTTTTCGAAATTAAAAGATCTAAAAAGGGAAGGGAGCCATTTTTCTCAGTTTCCATTGTATAAGTTATATTGGGGAAATCCTCCCTCCCCTAACTTATAACTCCAACCGCCCAACCCATAGCTTGTTTCCTGTTTTGTTTTGTTTTAAATTACTCGTGCCTCAGAACCAGCATTGAAAGGTTCGTAGTGTTAATTATTCCATTGTATTAGTGTTAATTATTCCAGTGTACTAATTTCAAATTTACTATATATAAAAAATAGCTTTAAATTCTTGTAATTTTATATGTAAATTTTTATAACTGAATTTAACCCTCTTCTTTTAGTCTTTTAAAATTTGCTTTTATTGAATAGGTTTTATAGAAATTATTTTGTCTTGTTCACATTTATTTATTGATTCTAATTTCATATTGTTATTATCTAGCCTGATGATGAGCGTATTGCTCGAACGTTGCGCATTAAAGAAGACTTTTGATGGCATTTACATTCCTCCTTGTCATTGGATTTCTCCTAAATATTAAATTGAAGCTTTGTAGAAGCAAACCGCATGACTATATATATATATATATATATATAATTTATATATATATATATATATATATATATATATATATATATATATATATATATATATATAATTATATATATTTTTTTTTTTTAAGTTCGGGAAGAACCGATTCGCCTCTATTTAAAAGGGCATATCTCGGCGGAAAAACAAAGAAAAAGTGAGAGGAAAGACAGAGGAAAAAGAAAGGGTGGAGGGGACAGTCGAAGTGGAAAAAGACCAAGGACTGCAGGGTCGAGCCCCATCATCCTTGGGTGCTAGGGCCGGGAGGGCGCACGTGAAACCTCCAGGAACAAGCACGTACAAAGAGCACGAGCTTAGAACCCCCTTGCAGGGTTATATATATATATATATATATATATATATATATATATATATATATATATATATATATATATAATACACACACACACACACACACACACACACACACACACACACACACACACACCACACACCTTTGGTTAGCTTCCACCCGAATTGTTCATTCTGATGAAGGTCAAGCTTTTCACTCCACCTTAGACCTGCAGTTTAACGTGGAATCCGAACCACGCCCCATCAGCAGCCCAGTGTCTTAACCACTAGGCCACCTAGGGTACCCATTTATCTACCAACCACTTTCTTTATTGTGTGGAAGGATGAACAGCTGGGTTTTGCTGCGCGCCAGCTGCCATCAGGTCTTGAACCCGGGCCGATGGATTCGTAGTCAGCAATGCTAACCACACCACCACTGAGGCACATATATATATATATATATGGTGGTGTCATGGCTAATGTCGCTGACTACGAATCCATCTGCCCCGGGATCGAGACCCGCTGATGGTAGATGACATGCAGCAAAACCCAGCTGTTAATCTTTCCACACAGTAAAGAAAGTGGCTGGTAGATAAATGGGTACCCTGGGTGGCCTAGTGGTTAAGATGGTGGGCTGCTGATGGGGCGTGGTTCAGATTTCATGCTAAACTGTAGGTCTAAGGTGGTGTGAAAAGCTTGATCTTCGTCAGAATGAACAGTTTGGGCGGAAGCTAACCATATATATATACACATGGTTTTTTTTTCAGATATTTCGTAGGGGGGTAGTTCGTCGAAGGTTGCAAAATTTTGGTGATGGCATGTGGCTGGCTTTTTAAAATATCAGTGGGTGCTAAGAGGAAAGGTGATAGTAGTAGTATGTGCAAGTTACTTGAGGGGCGAGCAAAGCGAGCCATGAGAAGAATGCTCAGCATTTTTATGCTGTTTCAAACTTGAAATTGCCTTAAAATGGTAGCTCAAGGCAGCCAAAATTGCCATCCTTTACCCCCTCAGAAGAGTTCAAATTATATCATTTGGAGTATTAATTATTAATCTTGCTCAATTCATTCATCAAAAATCATTGTTATATCATTATAATTGGTGTGTTTGAAAACCCTTATATTATATAATGGCATTTTTTACTTTTGTGTGTGGGGGTAATGGCGTATATAGCAGTATATGTCACAGTGCTACCCGCCTGGAGGGCCAAGTTGTACAACGGTCATGAGTGATAGCGAGCTACCGCTTGTACATTCTGTTTCTCTTTGAAGGAAAGAGTTTTCCAGCTATGCTTAAAAGTCTCAACTGGAACGCTTGATGACAGTGTAGTGTTGTATTTTATGAACAGTTCTTTTATCGATAGATACATGTGTAATTGTTGAATGTCTGATGAATTATTCATTAAATAATTAGATAATTCTTGATGAGGTTTGCTCTCAGTCTCACAAATTTATCACTGAGTCTATGATAAAGTATTGTGTTACTGACACTTATTTGTATTGTATCTTTCGATACGATATAATAATAAAAAATGTATCGCGATACTATGCCACCATATATATATATATATATCACACACACACAGTAAACCCTTGATTTAATGGACTAATAGGGGGAAGGGGTGTCCGTTAATGCCGATAGTTCGTTAAATCGAATGGTTATATTCGACACACCATGTGTGTGTGTGTGTGTGTTAGCGTGCTAGCAGCTGAACACAGCTCGGCACTACATACATTAACACCAATAGAACGCTGCTGCACAAACCACTTATAAACTGCCTCTTCAAGGTTCTTATTTTTTGCAACTTTCATGTGCATTCTAGTACCCACTGTCGAACCACACACTGAACTATCGACACTACAGGGTGTCCCATAAGTCTGGCATCATAGGAGAAATTCATTTTTTCTATTTCTACAAACCATAATTCATATTTTTCTTATGCTCGGGATGCCAATTTCCCGTCCACCATTCTGTTCAGTGATGAGGCTGTTTTTTATGGAAATGGTGAGGTAAATCGACAGAACACCCGCTACTGGTCTCAAAACAACCCTCACTGATATACCTCTTCAAAGGAACAAGGTGCATTTCGGGTGATGGTATGGTGTGGCATTTGGAAGGATGCATCATAGGCCCCCTCTTTTTCGATGAACATGTCACTGGAGGCACCTACTTACGTATGCTCAAGAAGAAGCATTTCCCAGTGTCTTGAACGAAGAAGGAAATTCCCCAACATGGTTCTAGCAAGACGGCGCTCCTGCACATTACAGCACCCAAGTAAGGGAATACCTGTACCAACAATTCCCTGGTCATTGGATAGGACATCGAGGGCCTGTGGAATGGCCAGCTAGAAGCCCGGATCTCACGCCACTAGATTTTTATCTCTGGGGCCACTTGAAAGTGCTGGTATACGCAGAGAAAATTAGGAGTGTTGAACATTTGCGGCAGCGCATTATTGGGGCATGTAACACCATTACTCCTGACATCATTCACCATGTGCTTGCTGACTGGGTATTACGTCTGAATTTGTGTATTGAAAACAATGGTGGACATATTGAGCACGTTCTGTAAATAAAAGCTTTTGTTTTGCCTTTTTTATTATTTTTCCTATGATGCCGGACTTATGGGACACCCTGTATACTTCATCGAAAACTGCTTAAGCTTATCCTTACTTTTGTGAATATCTGACACTGTTTCTTCACACCATACTCCTCACACGCGGGCAACGATACACCAGACTCTAGCTTTTCAATTAACTCCAATTTCTGTGCAACATTAAGGGTCACACGCTTTCTCTTAACGCCAGTGTTCTTAGAGGCCATGATGATTCACTGAAGTTAAATGTTATAAGCAAAAATAAGGCAAAGTCAAGCACTAAACGTGTGGAGATCTGATACGGAACATACTTGGTAAGGGCCGCTTCACACGAGCGTATTTTTGTCACGCGCATAATTATGCATGGCATCTGCTCGTGATGGAAGACGTAAACAAGAGAATTGTTTGTGTGTATTTGGTGAATAAGGTTATGAAAAAGCAAAGAAAACGCAAATGGTGGGTCCATCCTATAAACAGCACCAGACAAGGATAATACAGAGGCACTTGCAGTAGGGTATTGACTCTGCCAGAGCTGAAACACAACTGACGCACGACAAACAATACATTCGTCTGAAGTACTCCATTGCCACACTAAGAATTCTAGAACACACGGCGCATTTTTATGCGTCGTGTTTTGGAAGTACGGGCGTTTGATGAGTGTCTGCACCGCGTTTTTGTCGCACGTACACCGTGTGAATGGTCCCATTGCACTCCTTTGATTTCTAAAACACGCGACGGGGGTACGCTTGTGTGAAGCAGCCCTAACAGAGTGGACGAGCCAAGCCACATCTCTCACTCTCTCAGCGCGCGCTCTATCGGCATGCTCACGAATTAGCGGACAGCGTTCACTGTTCTCGGGAAATTCAAACTCGCTCACTTGGACT
>JAJOZX010002971.1:392500-447500 GCA_023014485.1 Bathynomus jamesi | reverse complement strand
AGAAGCCCTATCTCTGGATATTGTTACTAACTTACTAGTCTCAAAAAAGTGCTGTAAGCAAAATTTTATCTCAGTCGGCTTATATTATCTGGTGCCACATTGGTTGTCAGTACGCTACTAGTATGCTGATATTGTTATATACGTAGTCTACGGTGTGAAACCCCATATTTGGGGATGGTGGGACGGAACCTTAGAACTGAAAATTAAACTTTTTTCCAATTGAAATATATTTCAAACATCAATTGATTATATAGTTTAATTCGAAAATGAGAAAAAACAAGGAGACAACAAAGTCTGGGAAGTGCAACAACAATATCTTGTCCTTCAGGATGGCATCCATGGGGACACAAATTTGCTTTGGTGTGTCTTCGGATCCTTCATCTTGGAGAGCAGTAATCATGTTTCTTTTCTTCAACAGTGACCTTTACATCGAAGAACGCCAGTCCAGCCAGCTCTCCCGACAGATAACCCCAGATGCCGGCTGAAAGTCTTGGACCCCGCTGTGGCAATCTCCCATCTTCATAAGAAACAAGCGGAGGTCATTGGCTGGCACAGAAGCAGTTAGCGGGGCCTCAAACCAAGCGGGAATGTATGTTGTCACCGCAAATGGGACAAAACAGCGGAGGCCTCGCTTCTCTCATGGACTGAGCTTGAACTGGTTGCGGAAGAGGAAAATCTTGATGGTAAACAGTTGTTGCAGCCTCATGGAGGGACATTTTCTCCTTTTGGAGCTGGTGGAACAGGTGCTGGAGTACTTCTCCCGAAGAAGGAAGCTTCCCTCCAATCAATTCCTTTCTTGGCTGGCCAACTAAACACACTTCAGTAGATGTCCTTGTCGATGCCATTCTCGAGATTCACCTGAGGAAGAAGGAACAATCCCTTAACACAAAACAGCAACAACCAAGAGATAATATTAGATTCACAATGTTCTGAACCCAAATGTTGAGGAGGAGACAAACAAACACCAGAAGTGCAAATACTTGCACTTGTTGATGACTGATGAAGGTCATTGAAGGTTGTTGAATTTTTCCCCTTATGGGGGAAACATTGAGATAATATAGCAGATAATATAAGCTGATTGAGCTAAAATTTTGCTTACAACACTTTTTTGAGACTAGGAACAATATCCAGGGGTAGCCGCATTGAATTTCGAAAGTTCAAAAATAAGGACCACCCTAATGTAGCACCAGTAAATATTTTCTGATTCGTGTGAAATTTTGTCTGCAACCATTTTTCGATATTTCTAACAAAATCCGGGGGTAGCGCAGTTAAATTTCGTAGCTTGAATTTTCCCCTATATAGCTAAGGACCACCTTAATTCCGTCTGAATTGTTCATTCTGACGAAGGTCAAGCATTTCACTCCACCTTAGACCTACAGTTTAATTTGAAATCCAAACCATGCCCCATCAACGTCAGTTGAGTCAGTACTGGAACTTTCTGATGTGTTGACCATAGATGTTTCTTTTCTTTCAAAGATTGTCTCTCCAATTCTTTCTCTGTCTTTATTTTTCCAGATTGCATTCTCTCTGTTTTCCTCACAAACTTAGCAGTATAGATTTTATCTTTTGAGCCTAGACACTATTTTTGAGGACCTCTTTGATCTTCCAAAAACTTTATATCTGCCACTTTATATGTCGTTGACCTCATTCTGTCCTGAATTATTTCTACTGCATCTTGGCTTGCTATGTCAAAAAGCTTATCCATGCAATCCAAAAGGGCCTCTTTCTGTGACAAAGTTTTTTCTTCCTTTATTCTTCAAGAGAGATTCATGCTGTTTTATGAGATCAAGCAACATCTCTCTTGGAGTGCTATGCTTGACAACGTCTTTTGCAGGAATTGTAGCCATGTCCCATACAGTCTTGTCTTTACTGTACTTCAAAACTGCCAAAATGTTTTCTTCCTTTGATACATTAGCAGTATTCATTTGGGCTCTTCTCAAAAAATAAAAATGATTAATAACATCTCCATTTGTTGGGAGTATACACCTCTCCAAAGCAATAATATCATCTTTTAACATGCCCAATATAGAGTCATATGAACTTAGACCTTTTCTTAGAACAGGCCTATGCCTTAGACATATTACACTATTTTTTAGTTTCATAAACTGAACAAAGTCTGAAAAAAATATCAAAATATTAGCTGTCTGTGAATTGAGTTGTACACAGCAAAGGACAAAAGAAGAGGTAGCAGAAATTGAAAATAGAATTACTTGTGTAGCGAGTGCACTACCAATTGATTATGTATGCTTGTCTGCTCTGATAAATCAAAACTTGAAATGAGCACCACACATATATACAAACACCAACCAACGAACGACAGCTACATTCATCAAAATCGTAGTTACTGCATACTTCAATAGATGGCACTACACAAGTATTAATGGCTACTAGCAGACAACATACAGAATCAACTGGTAGTGCACTCGCTACACTTGAATAAATATAACTAAGAATTGAATTACTTGAATAAAACTGCCCAAACATTCACTAAACCACATTATTAAGTATTGTTTAGATGTGTATTGATCTCCTTTACAATTTGATACCAAACTTATAAAGATCGGATTAGAAATATGGAAGTTACAAGCATTTTCATGATGAAAAGTAGGGGATTTGCAGTACAAAAGGAGGGTCTGTCTTTGAGGAGGGTTGTGGGGACCCGAAATAATTGCCAATCTAATTTTTTTTGCTATATTTATGATCAATGCAGTATTTCTCACAGTATAAGAACTATGCTCCATGAGTTTTTAAAAAAAGTTGAAATGTGAAACAGTGTATGGGAGCAACACTTTCCATGGTCAAAAATTCAATTATGGCATGTTGCTTGAAGTGAACGTCTTTACTCCTTTCCATTGTAATCGATACCGAGCCAATGTGTGGAATGAGTGTAGGCTATATGAGGCTATAACACAAAACCGGTCTTATCTGGTTACCTCAACACAATCTAGAATGGGGTGGGGACATCAAGTTACAACACAAAACTGGTTTTATCTGGCTACCTCTACACAATCCAGAATTATTCAAGTGGAGGCATTACTTTTCAACCCACCCTCGTATATACTACAATAAATATATATATATATATTAGTGATGTAGCGGATGTCATTTTTTTCACATCCGCGGATGCGGATGTCTACATTTTCGTTATTTTTTAGGATATATTCGAGATTTGTTGTGTTTAACGTATATAATAAGTTATATAGAGAGAGCTGTAGCTATAATGTAGTATAATTGATTAATTGTACAATAATTGCTGTACTTTTCTCTGAACATATAAAATAATATCAAGCATCTAACTAATATAGAAATCAATTAGTGAATTCGTCTGCAAATAAATTCGTTATATTTTGTTGAGTTTCAGCCACAATTAGAAACCATAATTGTGTTACCAGGATGCGGGACGTGAACCCAACTCAAATGCACCCCACCGACCTCTTTCCCCAACCTCCACCCTTATAGAAAGAGATCTTTAATTAGCTTGATAACTATTTATATTAAGTTTAAAGTTTTATTAGGCATATTTATAAATGAGTAATTAAAATAAAGTAAACTACGATGTTCATCGTTTAATGTTCAAACTTAATTATAGGAAGGTTATGCTTAAGGAACACTAATTTTTCTGCCTTTTCTGCTGCCAGTCTGTTTCTCTTTTCATCATATATTAATCCAGCACTGCTAAATAATCTCTCACTTGGTACGTTTGTTGGAGGACAGGCTAAATGTTTCCTTGCAAGTTTACTCAAGTATGGATAGATATTCTGCATATTTTTCCACCAACTAATAGGATTGTCACATGCAGCCAGGCGTTTTTCTTGGTGATAGCTCTCGATCATTTTTACTATATCTTTTGACATCGCGTAGGTCTCGTCATTGCTGCTTGACTCAAGAAACTGAGAGACAGATTCTGTGATAGATTTGCTTGTTGAAGGTGTTGGTTCTGTCACTGAAACTTGTGTTGGTTCTGTCACTGAAACTTGTGTTGGTTCTGTCACTGAAACTTGTGTTGGTTCTGTCACTGAAACTTGTGTTGGTTCTGTCACTGAAACTTGTGTTGGTTCTGTCACTGAAACTTGTGTTGGTTCTGTCACTGAAACTTGTGTTGGTTCTGTCACTGAAACTTTTATTCTTTTGGTGGGTGGTGAAGCGACAGATTCAAGAGATTGAAGCTCTTCAACTGCTTTGCCAAGTGATGATTTAACTCGTTCTAATGTACTAGGTGAAAATAACTTAGCTTTGTAATGTGGATCTAAGTAGGTTGCAAGAGAGTAACTTCATACAAGAACAGCCTCTCGTCTTGTCGCTTGCATCACTTTTGCACACAATGAACTAGTTCTATTAATATAGTAGAATTTGATAATTTCCGCTTATTAATGACATTTTATCTCAACGGTCCACATCCGCACGACATCCGCAGTCCAACGTGCGGATGCGGATGCGAGAAAATGTGCGGATGTTATGCAGATGCGGATGTGACCTACATCACTAATATATATATATTATATATATATATATATATATATATTATATGCACTAAAATCACAAAATAACACGTGATCTTATTAATAAGCAAACAACCACAGGGAAAAGGAAACACGAAGTCCAAGCGCTTTCGCTTATATATATATATATATATATATATATATATATATATATATATATATGGAGTACAAGGAGTATCTTCATCAGAATCAGAGGTCCTCTGCTCAGTACCACAAGGAACAGTATTAACTCCACTACTCTTCATAATCATGCTGACAGACATAGATGAGGACATTACCACAGACAGCACAGTAACATTCTTTGCTGATGACACAAAGCTCAGTAGAAAAATAAGAAATCCAGAAGATATAGGATCTCTGCAAACCGACATGAACAGGAACTAAAAGTGGATGGAAGACAACAATATGAAGTTTAACACCAAGAAATTTCAGCTTTTACGGTATGGAAAAAGAGAGAACCTAAAATCCATGGAATATTATACCCCAAATGGACAGGAAATTCAGAGAAATTCTAGAGCGAAAGATTTAGGGGTTGTAATGACTGATGATGCAAAATTTGAAATACAAAATAAGATAGCAGTAAACAGAGCAAAGAGAATAATGGGGCAGATATTGAGAACTTTTAAACGAAGGGATAGGAATGTAATGATTCCTCTACTGAAAACCCTGATCATACTCAAATTGGAATACCTCGCTCCTAATATAAAAAATAAGACATTAGACACCTAGAGAAGATTCAGAGAAGCTTCACAGCCAAGATCAAAGGGTGCAAAGAACTAAATTACTGGGAAAGGTTATGCGAACTAAGCCTATTTTCACTGGGAAGGAGAAGAGAGAGAGAGACCATTATTTACACTTGGAAAATAATGGAGAAACTAGTCCCTTAACTTACTCCGAACCCTGTAACTCCCCAAACAACGGTGGAAAGTAGAAAAGGAACACTGTTGTGTTCCCAAATTAAAGGTGAGATAGCGAACATCCTTAACCCTGAAAGAAAAGTTTTGTTGTGAGAGGACCAAAACTGTTTAATCAGCTGCCCAAAGACCTAAGGAACACGAATGGTGTTGCAGTGGACATCTTCAAAAGAAGATTAGACACCTGGCTCAGAACAATCCCCAATGAGCCGGGTTTTGGAACTGGGAGACCTTTATTTTCCAAGGGGTTTCATTCACCAGGGAAAAGTGTTATGTGAGGTGGAGAGTACAAGAAACCAACTCACTACTTCACTAGGCCAACTCTAGAGAAGGGGTGACAAGCTTGACCTTCGTGAAATGAGGAATCATTGCGCAGAACTTTTGAAAGGAAAGATGTGTGTATATATATAATTCTAGACAAAGGCTTGTTCCTAGGGAAGTGGCATTTTAAGGTGAATAAAATGATGACTGCTTGAACAAACATTATTTACAAGGTATTTTGGGATTCACAACTCCCATCCTCAGTGGATGTAAAACTTTACTACTTCCATGTTTCAGAAAAAGACACTTACTAGTTCAGGAATTACGAGAGCTGCTCAGTATATTTTGCCCCACCTTTTTTTTTTCTTTCCAAGTTTCCTTTTAAGTTCCAGAAATTTATTACACAAGTAGTTACATACCTTTTTTAAAAGGTTTTATTTTTCCACGTAGCCTCCATCCTTTTCTACGGCTTTCCTCCACCTCGAAACAAGGGCCTCTATTCCTTACTGGTAAAAGTCCGCTGGAGCCACCTCTTAACCTCCTCAACAACCTCATCGTCACTGAAACTTTCTTCCACGAATAGCATCCTTCATTGGTCCAAACAAATGGAAGTCTGAAGGTGCCAGATCTGGGCTGTATGGAGGGTGGGGTAACACAGTGAAGCGCATTTTTGTGATGGCCCCTCTTGTTTGCAAACTGTTATGTGGTTTTGCGTTATCGTGCAAAAGAAGGACGTCTTCCAGTTTTCTCTCCAGTCGAACTCTCTCTATACGTCTCTGGAGTCTCTGTCAGGTAGCAATATATGCCTCTGAGTTGATTGTTTGTCCTTTCTTCATAATGTCCACCAGAATCACCCCTTTCATGTCCCAGAAGATGGTGGCCATAACCTTTCCTGCAGAGGGAGCCATTTTTAACTTTCTTGCGTGGGGGGAGTGTATGATGCCACTCCATGGATTGGCGTTTTGTTTCAGGTTCAAAGTGGTGTACCCAAGTCTCATCCCATCACAGTTCGTGAAAGGAAGTCATCTCCTTCTGTCTCGTATCGAACCAAATACTCAGAAGCAATTTCTTTTCTTTGGGCTTTGTGATCTTCAGTGAGTTGGTGAGGAACAAACAGTGAACACACTTTTGAGTATCCCAGTTGCTGAATTATCGTATTCACACTTCCTTCACTAATTCCTAGCTCCTTGTATGTGACGCGCCGATTTGATCAAATGATGCTGTTATCGCGTTGCACGGTGTGAGATGTCACAGCTGATGCCGGGCGACCGCTGCATGGCTCATCATCGAGTCTGGCTCTCCCTCTCTCCGATGATCTCGCACGTGTAGACCAGCACCCAACTGTACTTCGATCAACAACAGCATCTCCGTAAACGTTTTGTAGACATTTGTGAATATTTCCAACCGTTTCCTTCTCCAATTAAGAACTCGATAACAGCTCTCTGTTTACAACGCACATCACTGTCAGACGCCTTTTTCGAAACTGCGTTAACCATTGGTTTTATACAAGGGCGTTTAAAAACGGTTTTATACGAGGAGGGAGGTTCATATTTGAAAAATCCAGCTATGTGAAGCGCAGAATGTTGAAACTTAGGCCCAAAAGACATTTGAGCCCCATGGCCTATTTAGCTCAGAAAAAAGGGTGGGGCAAAATATATTGAGTGCCCTAGTAGCAGTGGTGGGCACCGTTAACCAAAAAGTTAACTTCGTTAACCGCTAATCCATTAACCAAAAAGTTAACTTCGTTAACCGTTAATCCGTTAAACATGTAACGGAAGTTACCGATAAACCGTTAACGTTAACTTTTATTATAAAAAAAATGAAAAACACAACATATATATAATTTAATTTTCCCTCTTCTTCTCGTTCTCCATTTTGTCCATGAGATGCATGTTGCCCTTCATGAAAATTAGCATATCAAAGTTTTCATCAGACAGGGATGATCTCTTGGCCCTCAGGATGTCCTTGCCCATAGAGAACAAACGCTCCACTGCAGCACTGGAGGGGATGGCTGTGTTGAACTTGATGAACAAGTCCACCAACACTTGCTCACCCAAGAAGGCAGCATCTGTCAGCAAGTCCTTGGAGTTGGTCTCCAGCCAGGTCTTGACCAAGTTCTGGGCCTTGCCCTTGAGTGACCTGTGGCTTCTGCTGCTCTCTTTTGTCTGGATGACAGCACTGAAGAAGTCATCCTCCTCCTCCTCGTTGTTGCTGCCTCCACTGTTGCTGCCCACTTTGTTGGACTGCTGCTTCATGGCCTCATCGACTGTACCCACCATACTTGACAACGATTATTTTTAAATATTCACTAGCACAAACATGTTGTGCAAGAGACAGACTGCAAATGAAACGAATGTAGTTATTTGTTGTAATTGTTACATATATATTATTGAAAGTGCCTTAAAATGCTTGTGATATTTCTTGAGAGAAGTTGAAACATTCAACTCAAATGGCAAATCTTTCCGCCTGATTTTACAGTCGACCATGTTTTGCTCAAACCAATGCCATAAATAACTACCATATTTGGTAAGACACAAATTGTGGTGACGGAAACAAATATATCGCCTGATTTTGCACTGCGGAAATGGAAATTCGTTCATCACTATTAACAGTGGCGGATTAATTGCGCACCTGCTCAGCACTGAAAATAATAGAAACTTTTAAACGTTTATTTATGAATTTTTTGGGTTAACGGAAGTTAAATGTAACGGAAGTTAATTAGTCCGATAATGATTTTCAAAGTTAAGTTAAATCGTTAACAAAAAAGTTAACTTCGTTAATTAACGATTAACGGATTAACGGTTTGTGCCCAGCTTTGCCTAGTAGTTATCCGAGTGATATGCATTTACAAGATTAATTCCATTAGGACTTATTAACCATACTTATAAATATTGCTGCTCTTAACAAAATTTTCATTTTGAATTAACGTTTTTGATAATCTCGACTCTGCAGATTTGGTCCCTAAATATGTTAGATCATATCTAAATAATATATGTAGCCCTAAACATCCAACCACCATGGATCCAAAAGGCATTAGGTATAGTTAACTTCCATTTTATGAGTATATTTGCAAAAAGATTGAGACAGACTTAAGGTTCCTGTTAACCCCACTTTATCCACAAATTGTATTCAACAGTACACCTCGTCAGGGAGTGAAGGGTAAAGGCAAAAAACCAAAAATATACATGTGTATAGTGTAAACAAAATAGTTAGGAAGAATTGGCACAAACTTAACGAGTACTAATTAAAGGAAAAAAAGATATTTTAACAAGAAGTGGTCCGTTTTATACGTTCCTCTGCAAGGTCATATGATGGACGGAACCTACAGTTTTACGTGGATTCTGAACCATGGGGCACTACATCATCTGGACACAGAGGAAGGCCATCCAACTACTATTCAGATTCAATGTCGCTTAACTTTGCCATATATATATATATATATATATATATATGGTATATAAAATGTGTGCGTGTGTGTACACAAAAATGTCTCATTAATTTTCAGCTATTTGACTCCCCCTGGAACTCAAGGGTTCGCACCCCATTGGGACGACATAGAAGCGTTTATTCTTCAGTTAGAAGGTAAAAAGCGATGGAGAGTTTATAAACCACGGTAAGATTTTTATATATACATTATAGAAATTATTATTATTATTAAATATATATTAAAAATTGCAAAAGAAGAAAATCTGAATTAGAAGTTAGTCCTTGAAAACCAGAGTTGTGCATCATTTTAAGTAATGTAAATTCCATTTCAGAACTCCTGACGAAACTTTACCACGTGAATCAAGCGGTAATTTTGGCCCTGATGACCCTCTGGGGGCGGTTGAGTTAGATTGTGTTTTGGAACCAGGAGACCTCCTTTATTTTCCAAGGGGTTTCATTCACCAGGGAGAAGCATTAAATGACATACATTCACTCCACATCACCATTTCAACTTATCAGAAGAATGCTTGGGTCGATCTACTCGAAAAGGTTTGTATTTTTCATAGTGTTTGTTGATAGGTCTCTCTCAAATGGTTAATTTTAAGATAAACCCGTTATTGAGCTTTCTCAGTGTATAACATCATCGAACAGCTCGTAGCTCGGGATAAAGGTAAAAGGTAACATCCGATGCCCATATGCCCAGGAAGTTAGGGTTAGGGCTACCTTAGCCAGAGTCAATTAAGCGGGGGTGGCCGTCCGCCGCCGTCGTCGCCTCGCCGCGATGTAAGTGACAGAAAAGACAGGGGCCCAATTCTGGGTAGTAGCGAGGTTAAAACCCACGACTCGGAGGAGTTTTATCACCGCCGAGCGGTGCCCTAAACTGATCGATCCACGGGATGCTCATTCGGGATAAAGTTTGTATGTAGAGAGTTTCTGCTAATTATAAATCTTAATAAATTTGTATCTTTCGCGCGTCGTTTATATTCTACAGTAAACGAATGAAAATATAAAATTTTAATTAATCCCATTACAGCTGTTACCAGCTGCATTGGCCATCGCTGCCGAAAAAGACGTGGAATTTCGCAGAGGTCTTCCGAGAGAATACTTTAATCACCTGGGAATCGCCTTCTCTGACAGGAAAGAAAAGAGCCAAGAGGAGATTTTTAAAAAGGTTTAATTCATTCCTCTTTTGTTATTTAATCGCTCTTTAATGTTTTAATTCATTAGTGGCCATTGGTAGAATTTCCTACCGACAAAATTGTTCATTATTATTATTGCATCACTTTTTCTCATATTCACGTGATCTTCGGTATGAGTGATTGATATGACGCAATATTTTAGACTGCGTCATATCAATGACACTACCGAAGATCACGTGAATACGAGAGAAAGTGATGCAATAATGATAATGACGCGCAATTTTGTCGGTAGGAAATTCTACCAATGGACACTAATGGGTTAATGTGAGTCAACGACCTATGGCCGAAGTGAACTATTAGGTTTTATTTCATCATTGTTGTCGTAGTCGTAAAGTAACATCCATAAAGCTCATTTCCCCAACTACTCGAGGTTGAGTGTGCTCCGAGGATCACCCGAGCCCGAACAGAAACAGGGTGAGTGGCCAGCCCAACCCAACCCCATGCCAACATCTGGGAGCGAACTCAGAGCCTCACTGCCCAGAGCCCGACACTGTAACCATAGAGGTATTTGGCGTTCATCCCCTGATTAAAGCGTATCACGCATTTTTAAGTATTTCATCCATCACTGTAGTTTTTTAATTTTCTGAAAGATTATGCAATGCAATAACAACTATGCATATTATTTTCAATCGAAGATTACACTTTCCATTTAAGTTTTTATAGTAAAGAATTTTAAACCTAAAAATTTTTCGTCTTGGAATGGTCAAGAGTAAAGTATAAGAATCTTAAAACGCCATTCTAATTTTTACCTTTAATGAGTGGCTTATTGATGTACAACTTGGGCTAAAAAAAATTGCGAAACTCGGTGATTTCCCCCCTCTCTTGTTTTGTATTTGTGGACATTTTAACCCTTTAACAGGGAGTGTATGTTTCTTTAAACTATATAATATAGGTTTTATCGTTATTCAAAACTAAAAATATTTTTAGTAACTTGACACTGAAATGACCCATTTTGGGTTCCTTTTCTGACAACTAAACGACACCTATATAAACGCGTGGAAGTATTTATAGAATTGCGTTGTAGTATAATTTAGATTATTTCCAGTGGAATGTACGACTGTCAAAGGGTTAAATGATGTAAATTCCATTTCGGAACTCCAAACGAAACTTCACCACTCGTATCTCGGCGTAAGCGAAGTACCGACTTTTTAAAACCCTCGTATCTAAAAATTCATTAAACCAAATATAATTTAACTTAACCTTACCTTAATGGCATCGAACCGAGAAGGGCGTGATGGGTGTTTTGGACACAATTAAGGGCTCAAAAGGGGGTTTCTGTTAAGTTAGTAAATAATGAGGTACTCGCTAATCTAGTCTAATCTAACTTAACCAAACCTTAACTAACCTAACATAATTAGGACGAACGTATGTTTCTAGATTTTTTTATAAAAGTCTTTTAATGTTCCGAAGTACCAAAAGTGTTACCTCGCAAAAAAAGATTACCACACATCTGTGAATTATTACGCACTAGACCTCACTTGTGCTCATTATACTTTCAACATCTATTTGTACCTCTTTTATCAATCAGACACCCCCAAATATTTGAATTCCTTTCCTGTCAATCTTTCAAATGTTCCGTGCGATGATTCTCATTTCACGAAGGTCAAGCTTCTTGGCCCTCCTCTCGAGTTGGCCTGGTGAAGTAGAGTTCGTTTCTTGTGCTCTCCACCTTATATAGCCAGGTGCGCCCGCCTCATCTGGAATTGTTCCGAGTAGGCATCTAGTCTTCTTTTGAAGATATCTACCGCTGCACCACTCGTGTTCCTTAGTTCCATGGACAGCTAGTTAAACAGTCTTGGTCCTCTCGCAACAAAACTATTTTCTTTCGTAATCTTTTAATTTCTTTTATTTGCCACAGTATTTATTACATGGTGACATGTTCCCGTTTAACAAGAACTTTACTTTTATTTACATTTACCTTTGGTAATACCTAATTAATAATTAATTAATTTCTTTCACAAACATAACGAAACTTTTCATTGATCTCTTTAATTCATTTTTGATTTACCCAAAACTACCACATCATCATCACTACCACTGTTTCATCTCCTGCATTATACACATTAAACAACCATGGACGATATCATGCAGCCTTGTCTTACTCTTAACATTAATTTTGAACTAGTCACTTAACTCCCCTTTAACTCTTACTCAAGCCACTTACCCACACAAAAATTTCTCGTTTAACCCTTAAATTAGCATTCACCTATTTGTACATGCGTCTGAACTTTATATTTTTTTTTATTCGGGTTGTTTAACCTCCTTCGCAACTTCTAAGGTTATATGACTGAGGTGACCTACAGCTTTACGTGAGATCCGAGGTACCACGGGTCGCTACATAATCTGGGAGCGGAGGACAGTCTCCCATCCAACTACTACCCAGACCCAATATCGCTTAACTTCGCTAATCTCCTGAAAGCGGTGTTATGACATTGGTCACGACGTAGCCCCTGAACTTTATATATACACTGTGTGTGTGTGTACCCTCTGGTAATTATTTAATATTTAAAACTTTCAGTTAAAAACTTTGATGGGAAGAATGCTGGGTCACGCTCCGATTAATGCAGCCATTGACCAGATGGCAAAGGGATTCATTCACGATTCTCTTCCGCCAGTCCTTAACGAAGGTGAGACTTGAGCGTTTATCGTTTTCTTGCTTTTTCATATGTTCATTTTCCCTAGTGGTGAAGATTTTTATTCACCGACCGAAGGTCGAAGTGAACAATCTTACAATATTTTCGTCGTCGCTGTCGTGAACCTTTGGGAAAAGTACGTTTGATTGGAAAGATGACATTCTAATTATTGTATATTTTGAAAAAGTTAAAATTTTAAGCAGATTTACTGCAAACTTTTTTAGGTATAAGGTTAGGAATCCAATTGTGCATTGCGGATTTTGAAAATTTTATTATGTACGTTACTGCAATTGTAAAGTATTTGTTCGTCGGTGAACCGACCCCTTCTAGTAAAATCTCGTGTAAAATAGATCTTACGACGAGAAGTTCACACGAATATATAAGTACTGTGAGTAGTTTTCGTATTTGAAATTAAAATAAGGTTTTAACTCCTTAACACGTTGGCTGCCGTGGGTCACATCATACTGTTTGTAATCTGCCTGTGACCCACCTGTGGTTCACAGACCTGATTTATTTTAAATCTAAAATTTCTTTGCGGCACCAGACTCTTGGATATTGTGAATGTTCCTTGGTACTTCAGGAATGCTCTCGTTTATGTATATAACATTGTTTTTTGCTACTCTTCATGAAACCTAAAAAATTTGGAAATAAAAGCATGGCGGCAGCCAACGCGTTAAAACGCATTTCTTGCAAATTATATATGTATATGTGGGATTAATTTCACAATTAAACGTCATATTAATAAATGATACACACCCGTAAGTTAAAATGAAGTGATTCCAAGGTCATTCATGTATTTAGCAATACACCTTGTCATTGAATTAAGGGAGAAGGCAAGAAGTAGCATAAACAAAAAGTATTCAGGAAAAATATAAATTGCATAAAGTTTGACAATATTTTACAATATCTTTCTGTACAATTTAGATTATCTGATATGGCATTAATATAGTCACAGTAACAAGTTTCTATGATGGAAGTAGTGCGTGTGTGAGAGTAAATAAAGAACTGAGTGAATCGTTTCATATAAGTGTTGGTGGGCGTCAAAGATGTGTAACGTCTCCGTAGCTGTTTACTCTGTTTATGGATGGAGTGATGAGAGAGGTGAAAGTGTTTATGCTCGGAAGAAGATGAGATCTGATGCGTGATGGGAATAGGTTGCGCCTGTCAAATCAGTTGTATGCGGATGATGATGTGCTATTTGCTCATAGTGAATGTGATAAGCAAGAGGCTATTAAGAATTTTGTGGAGGTGTGTGAAAGAAGACTGTTGAAAGCGAATATGGGTAAAAGCAAGTTATTGATTGTAGAGGTGGAGAGGTGGGGGAATTCGGACTATCATTTGATGGTGAATGATGAACTACTGGAGGTCGTAGTCTTTTAAGTACTTGAGATGTGTATTGAAGAAAAGAGGTACGAGTGCGGGTGAAGTTAATGGTAGAGTGAATCAAGGAAGAAAGGTGGCGGTTGTGAGAAAGCGGAGACTAGGTAGAGATGCTGCAAGATGTTTACATGACAGTGTGTTAGTATAGTACCAGCACTTTTGTATAGATGTGAGGCATTGACATGGCATGAAAGGGAAAAGTCAAGAGTAAGAGCAGTTGAAATGGATAGCTTGAGAAGTGTGTGGCGTGTGCCGGATTGATAGTGAGAAATCCTGTGGTTCTGGACATTTGTGGTGTGCAGAAGTTAGTGTAAGTGAAAACTGAGGGAAATGTGTTAGGTGGTTTGGACATATTAAAAGAATGGAAGCTGACAGAGTTGTGAAAAGAAGGTATGTATGTATAAGACTGCTTGCGAAGGGAGGAGGAGGAGAGGGAAGCCGAGAAGATGGATGAACATGGTAAATGATTGCGTGAGGAAGTGTAGACTTGATCTGAGTGATGCACGAGAAGTTGCTGCAAGTAGGTTGGAATGGAGGTGGTTTGTTGAAGGTATGCACGTTTGGGACACTCCCTTTTTTTTTGACAAAGCCTGGAAGCACTACCAGTCCACCACACATGGTGTATGAAGCGCCGCAGGTGTGAAATTTAGCCATCTGGGTGGGTGCTGGTCCACCAGGATGCCGGTATGAATGTAATGAAGATTGGTGTGTGTGTGTGTGGTTACTGGTATAGCAGCGGCAGTCGTATACTTATTGATGGGTAATTAGGGCGTGATGGGGTTTCAGACCACTGGCCTTGGAGTAACGGTGTAGCCCTATAGATTCTCGGGCATCGGGATGGCACTGATGCTAACGAACGGTAAACCACTAAAATGGGGGTGATTGATGAGCGAGTTTGGCTTGCATAATTTATTATGATAACAAATGAGAGCATATGAACTGGCATAACGGCACAGGGTTTATACTCGCCGCATGTGGTAGAACTGTAAGGAAGGAAATCGTGCTGGGTGCGGCTGGACTTGGCCTTTTATAACAGCCCGAGTCTCGCACATGAATATTGGACCCACGCATTGGGACGCTGCGAGCCATCCCATATATAAGGAGCTCCAGATAACAAACGTGTGCTTTAGGCGGGAAGGGCACGTCATTCTATAACAGATTCCTTCCCTTTTTCCAAAAGAAAATAAATAAATAAAATAAAGTATGTCTCATGCGGAAATCGAATGCCCATATGCTACAAAAACTAGCGATCTACAGTATAATTTACTAAACTTGACAATCAATTTCTTCAATCTGAATTTAGCAGTCAATATTAACATTTTCTAAGTCACCCTTCTAAATCCAGCTATGCCTTTCACACAAAATAATAAACTTAAACAACCACAACCCGGTTACAATTGAAGTACACAATAAAATTTCGACAGGAAAGGTAAAGTAGGCCTGAAAAGGAAAACACAGTGGGAGACTTCTATTTACGGATTACGTCACATGGAGAGTAAAGAGACAGGAAGTAAAGTCATAGTCATAGTAATGGTAATATTAATTAATGATATTTAGAACCACTACAGTGTGCTTTTCCCCAATCAAACAAAAAAAAAAGTTGTGTAGTTCAACGAAAATTATGCCAAGATAAAGGAAAATTATAAGATTAAACTAAGATTAAACTAAGATTAAACTAAGATTAAACTAAGATTAAACGAAATTATATAAGGTTAAACAAAAACTATACAAAATTAAATTAAATTTTTACCAAAATTAAACAAGGATCAAACAATATTTAGCATAATTAAACAAGGATCAAACAATATTTAGCATAATTAAACAGAGCGAAAAGCGATCCCCATCATCTATGATTGTAATTGGATATATAGAGAGAAATACACATAGTAACGAGTCTTCTCCCAAGTTCCAAGACAGATCATGTTTTTGCGTGCAACGAGGGAAACCGTACATCTCATAATTATTTTTAAAAATTAAAATGACATTCGAATTTGAATAAATGAAATCTTTAAATAAAGAGACGAAATATGAAAATAAAAAAAATGAAAATAATAAAACAAGTGAAATAAGAGACTAAATACAAAAATACCTTTAAATGAATATCTTTAAATAAATTTAAATAAAATAAAATAGACAACATATAAAAGTACCTATTACCTCATAATGAAGAACAAGTTGGAAAAGAAAAACCTTAGGGGTAGAAAGAAGTATGATAGCAAAGTATAGTGACAGATCCAGAATTTAAATACACAAGAAGAGCACAAAAACAAACATTAGCTAATCACGGCCAATATATTTCGGCAAGCACTAAAATAGTATGTGCAACACTCCCGTTTATATTAAATCATATTACCCCTTTATATTTCATTGTCTTTCATCTTCGCCGCCCGATGGGTCTTCGTAAGCAGTTGACATGGGCACATAGGCAACATTTTCTACTGCTACCTCGCTACGACTAGGATCGCCTCTTCTAGAACCATCACTCGTTTCGGGGTCGGAAATGAACTGCACTCGTGCGATCGGTCGAGGGCCACGAGTTTCCTGAGGAACTCTGGTCGGTGGAACAACGTTCACGGGCTCTGCAGTAGGTGATACAAAGAGCCTTTGAGGGGTTGCCGGTCTTCTGTAGGAATGTGAGATTGTTGGGGCTTCGCCGCGGTTCCTTCGACATTTGAAGTAGCAGCATCCTGCTAGAAATACCAAGGAAATACCAGCACCGCTTCTATATTTGCGACGTCCCAATTCCTGTGGCGACCAGACGCGAAACGTTCGAGTTCCAATTTCCCCATGTAGTGGTTCAGTTGGAGCGTCTCCACTCCTTTAGTTAAGGACTTATTAAAATGCTGTACTGCCAGAGGCATGTATTCTGAATGCAGAGGTATCATTACCTTTGCATCGTCGAAGGGAAGGAGGAAGCCCTAAAGGGCGTGACCTGAACTTCGTTTTTTTCGGAACGTTGACCAAGAGGTTATCCTGAAGACGCTGGAAATTGCTGTACACCAATCTGAGAGCGTAAAGCGTCCGGTAGCGCTCAGTAGCACCTTTTGCGAGTCTTCATCTCCTCAATTTATACCAGTTCACCATGCAAGTTGCTGACTGTTTTCCTGATGAGTTGTATTTCCGACACAATTCTTACGTTGTCCTATATGGTCCCGTATGAGCGCAGTGCATTCTCGCACTACTCCTGAAGTGTTGTCATTTTTCTTTGAAGATGATCCAAGTCGTTTAGATATGGCGTCAGACTCATCCTGACGGAAAAAATATAAGTGGGTCCACTCGGGATGAGCGTTCCCTGCTGGGTGAAGAACACTTCGTTTGCGTCCTTCCCATCAAGTTCAGCGACACCGTGACGTGGTAGCAGCAAGATTATTACCGTCACCCGCGGACAAAAGTTCGGCCACAGTAGTTGCGAATAAACCAATTCTACCGGGTGTAAGATACCCGTTTGCCCTTTTCGTCAATCTAACCCTTTTTCTACATTCCACATCCTCTTTAAGTTCCTGCATAATGTAAGGTATGAATTCCCGCAATTCATGACCACAAGCGTCTACTACCTGATCCTGCCCCCAAGTGACCCTTTCTCGGGTGACCTTTCTTTACTCTTGTCTTTCCTGGACCAAGTAAACTTTACGTGGGTTTCTGTTCTCCCCCATCTGTTGGCAAGGTTTGTGTATGTATATATATATATATAGTGGCGGATCCAGAGGGGTCTGAAGGGGCTCTAGCCCCTCCCATTGATAGAGATGTTTCGTGAATCGCAACCTAAGCACATCCACACATTTATTTATAATGTATGTTTCAAACGAGAATGATATAATTTACAGTAATTTTCTTTTCGATTTATAAAATAATCAGAAATTTATAGCAACAGCTTCAAGCTGAATATTTGTATTGGTGGATGTATTTTTCAATGAATTTTCTGTGTCCTGTAATAGGTTCGACAGTCGTCTAAAAAGCAGGGTTGGCAATTTAAAAATACTAAGAAAATCAAGAGATCATTCTGAAGGCAGGTTACAAAAATCATAATAGCTAGCTATTATATATATTATATAAAATTTTATTACCAGCTATTAACTATTCATAATTCTTTAAAACCATAGTGTATGAAATAATAGCATTACTAATACTAATCCATTATGTATCTTATTTATATTGAAAAATGCATAAATAGACAAAAAAAAAATCAAAATTTGCACCCCACCCACTATCCAAAATCCAGGTGGGTTGGGGTTTTTCCAGCCCTGCTAGAAAGTGGCTGTACGTTATTTCTATTGTGAAATGTTTCTTGTTTTGATTGAGCGTTCCAAATAAATTGGTACTCATTGAACATTAATCTTACCACCAAGTAATAATCATTCCCATAAAAGGGAATGATTGCATAATATTTGAGCTTGGTTCAGAACTTCATCCTAACCCAACCACCCCCCCCCCCCCCCCAAACAAAAATCATAGATCCGCCACTATATATATATATATATATATATATATATATATATATACTGTGTGTGTGTATATATATATATATATGTAAAGAACGACGCTTGTATAGGAGATATTCCGCGCAAGATGAGAGAGAGAGAACAAAACAAATGAAAAAATGAGGTAACCACCCGGGAATCGAACCCGGGATCTTCCGATTGCCGGTCAGATATGATAACCACTACACCATGGGCCTCACTCATTCAAATGCCGTAATTCTTCTACATACGCGCAGAAACCAATGCCCCAAGGCGTATGTAGAGGAATTACGACATTTGTTTGAGTGAGGCCCGTGGTGTAATGGTTATCATATCTGACCGGCAATCGGAAGATCCCGGGTTCGATTCCCGGGTGGTTGCTTATTTTTTCATTTGTTTCGTTCTTTCGCTCTCATCTTGCGCGGATAATTCTCCTATACAAAGCGTCGTTCTTTACGTTAATTATACTGCGTGTTTGCAGTTATAATGTATATAATGTTAAGGCATGCGGGAGGTGCCCCTTTGGGGCATTGGTTTCTGCGCGTATGTAGAGGAATTACGACATTTGTTTGAGTGAAGCCCGTGGTGTAATGGTTATCATATCTGACCGGCAATCGGAAGATCCCGGGTTCGATTCCCTGGTGGTTGCCTCATTTTTTCATTTGTTTCGTTCTTTCGCTCATCTTGCGCGGATAATTCTCCTATACAAAGCGTCGTTCTTTACGTTAATTATACTGCGTGTTTGCAGTTATATATATATATATATATATATATATATATATATATATATATATATATATATATATATATATAGGGTGTCCCATAAGTCCGGCATCATAGGAAAAATAATAAAAAAATACAAAACAAAAGCTTTTATTTACAGAATTTGCTCAGTATGTACACCAATGTTTTCAATGCACAAATTCAGACGTGATACCCAGTCAGCAAACATACGGTGAATGATGTCAGGAGTAATGGTGTTACATGCTCCAATAATGTGCTGCCGCAAATGTTCAACACTCCTAATTTTCTCTGCGTATACCAGCGCTTTCAAGTGGCCCCAGAGATAAAAATCTATGAGTAGAATTATCTGGATTCGTTCTTCCTTGCTCACAGACATTATGGCCTGTAGAAAGAGAAAAATATGAATTATGGTTTGTAGAAATAGAAAAATATGAATTTCTCCTATGATGCCGGACTTATGGGACACCCTGTGTGTGTGTGTGTGTGTGTGTGTGTGTGTGTGATATATATATAATTTTTTTTTTTTTCAACACCATACATCCAAATTTTGAAGTTTGCCTACCCTTTATTTTCACGGCGTCCGGTCTAATTTTGCAAACCGCTACGTTTCGACTGCATATTTCCTCAGCGTCAAGTGCGTTTAGTTAATTTATTCAAGATGTTTTAGATATATATATATACAAGCAAGTGTGTTACTACCACCCAAATCTCTATCGAAGCAATCGCCAATGTGAACATTTCGCCATTGATTTCTTAAAAATCAATGGTGATTCGAGCCCCGGTATGGACTCGAAACCCAGTATGGTCTCTGACTCAGGAAGTCCCTCTCGACGATCTCCCCAATGACCTAGAGAGGGGACTCTCGGTCTGTTATAGTCAGAGTCCCTCCAACGACCTGAAGAGATGGCTCTTGCGGCCTTGTCCCCATAGTAAGGGCTGACCCCCATCTCTCTCTATACTCCTAGCTACTCTCGAAGTCTCTTCCTCGCCCATAACGTTCACAATGTGGCCTGAAACTATCGTCGGGTCTTTCGTCGCGCCCATACCAGTCGTCGGGTTGCCGGTAATAATCATCGCGACGATCGCGTCCGCTATAATTTGCTTTGTACGTTCGCGGTCCCCGTTACGTCTTATGTCCGGGGAGTTCGGGCGGTAACCCCCTATTATCTCTATTGTCCCGCCTTGCGTCCTGACGCCTCTCGCCCGACCTGTCTCCGACCGAATTCCGCCAATTAAGTCTTGTTTCGACCAACAATGGACACACACTATCCGAATGTCCGGTTTCGAGCCATACGAAACACTCGATCGAAGAATTGTCTCGTATACTGACAGCGTCTATTGTATTGTCCATTCTCTCCTCAGAGCCGAAATACGGTGTAGTGTCCATAACCAAAACCGGTAGTCGGCATATAGTCATATCCCGTGGGCGTAGCATAACCGTATATTCTCCGGTCAGCCCGGAGCCGTTTTATTTTTTTATAAATGTCTTCACTATAATCATCATACTCGAACCACAACTGCTTCGGTATGGTATTTAATCAAATTTTATGGGTAGAAAACTCAACGTCTAGATGATGGAGTAATTGCGGAGCAACCGCTTTCAAATAAGAGAGTTCACGCTGCACTCGGGAGACGAAGGTGGGGAAATATTCCCAGCCCTCCTCGTCTCCTTCTCGGTCTGAACTAGCCTCTTAGATATTTCGGATCCACTATAGTGGCCATACAAATCCGTACAGCGCTCCGAAAAAGTCGCCCAGTTCTTCGTTATGGCGGCCAGGTGTCTGAGCACCTGTTTGGCTGGATTCACCGAACATCTTACGGCCAATTTAATTTTAAAAGCGTCACAGTTTAGGGAGGTACTCGGGACTAATCTTTCAATATCGTAAGAAAATTGTTGGTATGAGACATAGGCATCCGTGAACCCGTTACTTGATGCCGTTTTATAGTCACTTAAATCACCGCAGAAAACTACCCTATCCGCCGCCATTAGGCGAAAATATATATATATATTATATATATATATATATATATATATATATATATATAATATATATAATTATATATATATATATATATATATATATATATATATATATATACTATATATATATATATATATCAGGGTTGGGAAAATTATTAACTTCCAAAATTAACTAGTTAAGCTAATTTGAAATTCTTACCAATTAAGTTAATAAATTTACTTTTTCTTTTTTGGAAGTAGTCTGTAGAATCATTATTATATATTGGGCTAACTAATCAAGGTAATGATAAACATAAACCTGTAATTATGTGGGATCACCTTGTATGTGTGGTTGTCAGTGTCTGATAAATTATATGTATTTTTTTTGCATATTATACAGAATAATTTTTTCTATAAGCTTTTATTAATTTTTCTGTTTCTTATAAATAAATTAAATTTATTTATGGTCTCAACTCAACTTTTAGGCATATAATAGGTTTCCATTGTAAAAATGAAGGCAAAATTAATTTAATAACAAATTGTTTTCTAAACTGTATGTTTTATATTGTACACTATTGACACTATTGACACTGAACATAATCCAGATTCCTTACCAACGATAGTCAAATTAGACGCATGAAATATATACTTCACTTACAAATTAAACATGCTTGTTAACTTTACAGATGAGGAGGTTCTCAAACCTTTCATCTCTTGACCTATTACATTTCACTCGGATAAAAACAGCATTTTTATAGGAAAATTAATTAAAGTTAATCAATTCACTTAGAAATATTTCAATTAAGTTGTTAAACTTTTTTTTAAATTTAACTCAGTTAACTCAGTTTAATTAAATTAATTAACTTAATCGGTTAATCGGCAAAAAAAGTTAATTGACCCAACCCTGATATATATATTATATATAATATATATATATATATATATATATATATATATATATATATATATATATAATGCGTGTGTGTGTGTGTAAATGAGTAAAAACACGTTTCTAATTGTATTACAACAATTAAACACGTGCTGAAGGTACTTGGCATGGCATACTTACTCATAAGTAATGCATAAAAATATCGAACCTATGATTTTATTTCGGGGGCGGCTGAAGCCCCCGATTATTTTGCACAATTTTAAATAAATTGATCGGATATATATTTAGTAGAAAATAAACTCTATTACTTATTCATTTCTCGTGTGTAATCTAGGATTAAATGTACATTACTTCTTGTTGTCCATCTCTCATGTCTGATACTGATTTCTTTGTATAGTATTGGTATCATACCTTCAATAATGACTTCGTATTTCTTTTGTCTCTAATAATAATAAAATTAATACATAGTCTAATTAATAATTCTTATTCGTGATTTACAGTATATATTAATTAATTAATAATAACTTTATTTTTAATTAACCCTTTCGCGCCGAGGACGTACGCGGTACGTCCCCATTCAAGAGCTCAAGGACGCGCATTTAAAATTGGGTACCGGCGCGAAAGGGTTAAGACACCAGTAAAGCCTGAAGCTTAAGGGTCAAATTAAATAAAATATATAGTCGAATTTCACAATTATTTGCTAAAACATAAATTGGAAAATTGTGTTGTTGTTGTTGTTTAGCCGATCAGCCCACCCTGATCGAGCAAGCCGGCGGCACGCAGGTAACCGATCGCCCTCTCCGGAGTGGACCAGAGGTTCAGCGCACTAGTGATGATGTTGTGTTGTGTTCGTTGTTGTGCTAGAGCGGTACAGTCCGTCATAATGTGTTCAATTGTTTGTGGTGTGTCTTGGCACAGGTGGCAGGTGTCGTCTATGGAGTTGTCTAGTCTGTGTTTATATGTCCGTAAGTTTGGGTGATGTCCACATCGGAATCGTGCTAAGTTAACTCGATCCGATCTGCTCAGGCTGATCTCTGACCTGTTAATGGGTGGCGGCTTCGCACCTAGGACCGCATTCGGACCGAGTCGTGTCAGTGCTTTGTGGGTTAGGTGTGTGTGTATGTGTTTTCTGTACTGTGTGATGTCTGTGGGGCGTGGTATGGAATGGAGTATTTCGTTATAATATCTCTCTGGTGTTACCTTAATGGTGCGAGGTGTTGGTGCATGATTGTACATGTAGTGGCAAGGGTGTTGTGGGTTAGTTGTCGCTGCTGCCATGAATTGTGTTCCCCTCATGTCTAAATGTTCCCTAACTTTTAGTATTTTTGTTTCTGTGTGCAGGTGTTCTATTGGTGTTGTTTGAGTGCATCCTGTAATGATACGAAGTGCGTTGTTTTGTATTGTTTGCAAGGTGTTTATGTGTGTGTGAGATAATGGGTGCCCAGCATGGGCTAGCATAGTCCATAACTGAGCGAATATATTGTTTGTATATGAGTGATGTTGTTTCCTGCTGGTGTCCAAAGTTTGTGCCTGTTAGTACCCTAAGCGTGTTAAGTCTTGACGTACATTTGGTTTTAATGTCCTGAATGTGGTTTGCAAAAGATAATGATGTGTTGTATGTGACACCAAGTATTTGGTTCTGTGAGTGTGTGGAATGTTGATGTTGTTTAGTGTAAGCTGTGGAATTACCTGGTGTTCTTTTGTGTTGCTTGTAAGCAAGGTGATGGTTGATTTTGTGGGCGCTACTTTGAGTCTATTGTGTGTGAGCCAGTCTTGTATACTGTTTATGTATGTTTGTAGGTTATTTGTAGCGGTGTCGATGTTGTTGTGGGTGGATGTTAGAGTGATATCATCTGCATATGATGATAAGGTAAGCTTGTTATCTATGGGTGTTGGAATGTCATGCATGTATAAGTTGAAGAGTGTTGGTGAGAGAACAGAGCCTTGAGGGACCCCGTTCGGAAAAAGCTTGTTTTTGGATGACTTGCCATTAAATGTGACATGTGAGTATCTTCCTGAGAGATAGTTGCTCAGCCACCTTTTGGTGTTATTGTGCATGTTTGTGTTGAGTATTTTGTTTATGAGAGGGAAGCGTGGGATAGCATCAAATGCTTTACTAATGTCTATTGTTGCTAATAGTGTACGTTGAGCTGGTCTTCTGGAGTTGATGCCATCCATGATGTGCTGCGTGAGGTTAGTGAGTAATGTCGTGGTTGAGTGGTGAGGTCTGAATCCATGTTGAGTAGGCGATAGTGGTATGTCTGATATAGCACTGGCCAAAAAGTATTTTTCATCAGATATAATTATGAGTGGTCTAGATAGCTGTTGGGACGCTGATTCCAAATCTGTTTTCGGTTTTCCTCTAGCACGTCTAGTTTTCGAGACGAGACCAATCATGATATATAGTATAAATATGTAATATATATAATATGCATAGTACTGTGAGGTATTGAAAGACTCACGATCTTCACTTGCCCCACAAACACCTTTAAATGGGAGACCCAAAATGGGTGCACACACATTTCTTCATAGTACTGTGAGGTATTGAAAAATTCATGATCTTCACTTGCCCCACAAACACCTTTAAATGTGAGACCCAAAATGGGTGCACGCACATTTCTACATTACTGTACAGTCTTTACAGCCACACCTACACTTTTCCTCCTAAGTATATATATTGTAATGTATATGGTGGTAAAATTGTAGGTCCCCTCCGCCACCATGGAGGACATACACAATACACAATTACGAACACAGTTAGGTAGACCAGCCATGAGTGGATCCTAGGGTTTTTGTTGGTCTGAAACATTATAACATGCGTCCTTTATACATGTAGCGGAGTATTTTGTCGTTGCAGCTTAGGTGTAGGTTTTTGCTTTACCGTTTCTGTACCATCATGTATGGCATTTTGTCGTTTCAACTTAGGCTTTTCGCATGTTGTCTGATGGTATTTTAGGTGAGAGCAATCGCTGGCCACAAATTTCCAAACGTTGCACATGTACACCCTTTTATTCTTTGGCGTAACAGTCGCATGTCTAGTTGTGTGTTCTGTTTTGTTTTGTTTTGTGTCGCCCACTTACACATTTTATTTTTTTAGGTGATTTACATCAACCCACCCACTCGTCGATCATCATGCCTCGAAAGTGTAAAAATCACCCCGACAATTTCTGTTACGTGTGCGGCTCGTTCGCGACTAAATCACAACGGCGTACAATCACGATGAATCTTCGGGAAACTTACATGTTATACTTCGGCTGTCCATTAGGCGACCATGATAAGGCGTGGGTGCCACATGTTATCTGTACTGCTTGTTCGAATGGATTACGTGACTGGTTGAACCAAAGGAAAAAGTCGATGCCGTTCGCTATACCCATGATATGGAGGGAGCTGAGAGACCATCATGGCGATTGTTACTTTTGCAATGTTAACATAACTGGATTCTCCGTGAAGAATGAGCATAACATCGTTTATCCGAACGTAGACTCCGCGATCAGATCGATCCTTCACGATGACACGATGCCGATTCCGGTACCTCCGCAGCATGGACTCGGTTCTTTAGAAGACGCAAGGGAATCCAACGAAGGTGCGATTTGAGGAGATGCGGGACCTTCGGCCGATCTTGACTACACACCTGACGAAGAACAATCGGAGTGGGAGATGCTTACCCAAAACGAGTTAAATGACCTCATTAGAGACCTAGCCCTCTCCAAAGAGAGATCAGAAGTGTTCTCCTCGAGACTCAAGCAGAAACACTTACTTGAAAAGAACGTTCGAGTGTGTCACTATCGAAAACGAAACCATGATTTGGCGACATTCTTTACAGTAGAAGGTTCGCTCTGCTATTGCCATGATATCAGTGGACTTTTCGAGAACTTGTCACAGGTACACATAACATCTGAGTGGCGCCTCTTCATTGGTTCCTCACAGCGAAGCTTGAAAGCGGTTCTCCTGCATAACGGGAACTTAAAGCCATCCATCCCGATCGCCCACTCCATTTATCTAAAGGAGACGTACGATAACATGAATATACTACTAGAAACAATCCAATACAGCACTCATCAATGGAATATCTGTCGTGATCTCAAAGTCATTGATATGTTAATGGGCATGCAAGGCGGGTTCACGAAATACTGTTGTTTCCTATGCCTATGGGACAGCCATGCTACCGCGGATCATTACATCAGACGTGACTGGCATCAAAGAAGCACATACGAGCCAGAAACGGGCAGTGTCCATTTTGTTCCATTAGTTGATCCAAAGATGATTTTCCTGCCACTTCTCCAAATTAAGCTCGGCTTAATGAAAAATTTTGCGATGGGTAAAGAGAATTCGAGAGGGTTTCGATATCTTGTTGAGAAATTTGCAAACGTCAGTGCCGCGAAATTGAAGGAGGGAATCTTTGTGGGGCCCCAAATTAGGGAGGTTCTGCAGGATGAAGGCTTTAAAGAAAGCCTCAATGCCTTAGAACTAAAAGCATGGCAGGCTTTCAAGCGGATTTGTGGAAACTTCTTGGGTAACCACGAGTCTCCCGCCGACAAAGATGGAGTTCAGAAACTGCTCGATGCATAATTGCATATCAAGAAATGAGTTGTCGCATGTCCTTGAAAATACATTTTTTACATTCGCATCTAGATTTCTTTCCCAAAACCTTGGCACGGTGAGTGACGAACAAGGGGAACGCTTCCATCAATGGAAAACCGCTACCAAGGTTTCTGGAACGAAAGTATGCTGGCAGACTACTGTTGGATGTTATATCGCGACGATCCGGACAAGGTTTACAAAAGACAATCGTACTCGCAACATTTTTAGGTTGGTGTACATTTCTTTTTATGAATAAAGTTGTACTTTTACGATAAATTGTGCTGAAATTAAGTAATTAACACCAGTCATATTTCGATAACTAGATGTGCTAGAGGAAAACCGAAAACAGATTTGGAATCGGCGTACAAAACTGGTCTAGGAAAGTGTGTATACATCTTTGAAGAGAGAGAAAAAAGTTCGATTTTGTCGACCAGTGTATATTTATGGTAATTGCATTCCAAACATCTGCTTCTTTGAAAGAGTGCGCATTTCCTGCAGTTTCTATTGTGTAGTTTGATTTGGATATAAAATTTCTGGGAAGTCTGGTGTTATAATGATGAATATGATCGGGGATGATTGCTCTTCGAATGGGTGATGTATGTTTATTTTCTATAGCTTTCAACATATCGACAACAACATTGAATTTGTAGAAGTCATTTAGTTTTAAAATATTTAGCTCTTTAAACATCGGAGAAGTATGACTTTGTCTGTTGTTATTATTTTAGTGCTCAGACATTTTTTATGAATGACTACGTCGTAGCCTATGTCGTAGCACTACTTCCCATTAATCAGCGAAATTAGGTGACATTTGGTCTGGGTATTAGTTGAATGAGAGACGGTCCTCTGTGTCCAGACTGTGTAGTGACCCGTGTTTCGGATCCCACGTAAAGCTGTAGGTCTCCTCCGTCATGTGACTTTAGATGTTGCGAAGTTGATTAAACAACCCCATCATTACAGTTGATTGACTTCCAAAGGCTATTCTATATATTTCTTTGAGCTACCCCTTGTTGTAATGCAATATAATAAATGTGGGTGGATTAAGGAATAGTACAAGGTAAGGAGTGCGTTTTGAGGAAGTCTCTTTTTTTTTAGTTTAGTAGAAATCTTGATATTTTGTATTTGATGTGTTGTACATGACTACTTCAATTTAGTTTTTCGTCTAAATTAATATCAAGCACATTAACCTCATTCACCCTTGCAAGAGTAGTAGTAGTACCAATTTTTATTTGATAATTTGTATTTACATGTTTTGTGGTAACAATCGTGTAAGATAACTGTGTCAGGTTCAGTAAAAATTTATAGCACACATTCACTCCAATTGCCTTTTCATTTCATTTATCAGATGTAAATTATGATGGGAAGAAGTGCGTTATCATTTGCATATTGTACGCAGTTTATTGTGGTTTAGTGATAAAATTCGTTACGTAAATTAGAAATAGTAATGGCCCAAGAATATCCGACAAGGCGATGCTGAGGATCTAAATTATCTTTTAATCTGATGTATTGATGACGATTTGTCAGATACGATTTGAACCAAGCGAGGATATTTCTTCTTATTCCGTATATGTGAAGTTTACTCAACAAGATTTCATGCGAAAATGTGTCAAGTGTGTTTGACAAGTCGAGGAATACCAAGGCAATGTATTTTTTACTGTTTAGGTTCTGATCGACATTTCCTAGTAGTATATTTGTCACTTGCCGTTGTATGCCCATTGCCCACCTCTAAACCCAAATTGTGTTTGGGTTTAAATGTTGTATTTGATTATCACTTCAGTGAGTTTACTCTATGCGTTTTTTTCCAAATACTTAACTTAATGTGGAAATGTCGGTAATATGGAAATGGGGTGGTAATTGGAGCGAGTGTTAGGAGGGATTATCAAAACATTAACAAGTACCGATTAAGGGAAAAAGATATTTTAACAGGATCAGGATATGGTCTATATTATAAGCTCCCGACCTACTATTGAGATTATTTAGAGAGTTTGAGTGTACATTCTAGAATGTTAATTTTAGTTATAGCTATATTTTTTACTAGAACTTTAGAACTTTCCTAATTAATGCTATGATAAATCTGTACACATGGTTAAACGATGCATTAGAATTATTCGCAGTTTTACCAGCATATTTATGCTCTTTTACTCAGGCGGAAAAAACTTTATATGTCAGAATAAAACGGTATAAATACGCTTGTAGAGCCGCGAATAATTCTAATGTATTGTCTATAACCATATGTAAAGATTTGATCATAGTATTAATTGGCAAGTTTCTAAAATTTTAGTAAAACAGATACAACTGAAAGGAACATTCTGAAATGTGCATTCAAATACTTTGTAAATACATACATATATACTAGTGATGGGACGATACCAAAATTTTTAACGATTCCGATTCCGATACCACTAAAAGTCTCGATTCCGATTCTCAATATTTTTAAATATAATTCTATACTTGTTTTTCTGGAAATTGTCATATTTTACTCTGGTAAGATTAACTATTTACATTATGAGTATGGTAATATAAATTATAAATTATAATAGATTGGTTTAAAAATAAAAATCAACTGTAAGTTGTAACAATTCATTTTAATCTTCTTGATTACACATCATGGATATACATGTTTTAATGTATAGCTACAATACAATAAAAATAAAATTTGTTATCCTCTTTCATTTAAATTTTAAAGTTTACATCGCAAAACTGGTTCAATTAAAAGTTAAAGAATCGTTTTAAGAATCGGAAATCATGGTACAATTCTCTCGATTCCGATTCCGATTCCTGAAAAATGCTCGATTCCGATTCCGATTAATCGTCCCATCACTAATATATATACATTCATTTACACTGCACGACACAATTTCTGTCCTTTGCACAAACTGCTGATTTATATGTATTTTGATGCGCTTATTACTAATATGGTATTTTTCTGGAACACCCACCATTTTACCAGAAAACTACGTTAATGTTCCACAAAAATTATCCAAATTATATCAAACGCCTGCTAAGCAAAGAAACAGCCCTATGGCTATTGGTTATTATTGTGACACGTGTTGCTCACTGATTGGTTATTCGAAATGTTGTGTTCTGTGATTGCTCTAAAGGTGGTTAGATGATTTCACAGTGGCTGCCAAGTGGAAAATTGTTATTTTCTTTCATTGTTTCAGATGCTCTGTTGATGTTTGGTGTTAAGGAACTTTTCTGCTGGATCTACTGTGTTTATTAACTACTTTTGTCGAAAACATTCATTGCTTTGCGTTTTAACTTCAATAATGTCTAGAAAATGTGTAACCAGTGCCGATTTATTTTGTTGTGTGGCGAACTAATATTGAAATCCCAAAAACAAACATTTACCCCTCTGGTTAAAAAGGCATGAATTATATTTTGGATGCAAAGTGGGTGAACTAAATGATCTCGTGGGAGATATGAATCTTTCGAAAAATCAAGCTGAACTTCTAGGATCTAGGCTGCAAGGGTGGATGGAATCTTTTAGAAAAGGGCACCAACACAAGTTCATGTAGAAAGCGTCAGAATGATTTCATTACTTTTTTCTACAAGTGATGGTATTGTTTTGTAATGATGTAGACAATTTAATGGAGTCTTTGGAGCATCAATACAAGCCGGAGGAATGGAGTCTCTTCATTGATTCCTCCAAATTAAGTTTGAAGGCAGTACTTCCACACAACGGAAATACTTATCCTTCCGTCCCAATTGCACATGCGGTCCACATAAAAGAAACATGAGAATATGCATATTTTACTTAGATGCATTAACTATAATATAAGGGGAATATTTGTGGTGATTTAGTTATAGGCCTTCTCCTTGGAATGCAGCAATGGCACACAAAATATTGCTGCTTTTTATGAGGGATAGTCGCACTAGAGACCGCCGTTTTGTCTGTAAAGATTGGCCTGCCAGGATGAGTTTTGTTCCAGGACAGACGAATATTTCCAATGAGCCTTTAGTAGATCCAAAAAAAAATGTTATTGCCACCACTTCACATCAAACCGGGCTTGATGAAAAATTTTCTGAAAGCTATGGACAAGAACAGTGAGGCGTTTATTTATTTGAGGAATATATTTTCAAGGTTAAGCGAAGCTAAAATCAGAGGAGGAATTTTTGAAGTTTGTTCACAAATAAGGAAAGTTATGAAGGATACCACTTTTGACAGCAAATTAAATGAGGCAGAAGAAGCAGTATGGATGACGTTCAAGTCGGTTTGTTCAAACTTCCTTGATAAAGTCAGGTCTGAAGATTATGGGTTGTAATGTGTCCTTGAAGGTGCATTTCCTTGACTCTCGTTTAGATTTTTCCAACCAATTTGGGTGCTGTTAGCGACGAACACGGCGAAAGATTCCATCAGGAGATACCCATTATGGATAAGCAGTCCCAGGGAAGGTGGAGTGCCAGTATGTTGGCTGAAGATTGCTGGGTTCTCATTAGGGAAACTCTCGAGAGTATGTACAAACGAAAAACATCAGCAAAAAGATTTTAATTGTTTTGATCTTGTAATAATTATGTTTGTGCTCAATATATTCTAATCTGCATACAAGATTTTTATTACACGTCCCTTCAAAACGGTGGATGATATACTATACTGATATAGGTATTCCGACATATTTGAATTCAGCTCGTCCCAATTTATAAAAATCACTTCGTTTCGTTTAAAGGACAGAAAAGGTTTGTAATTTGTGTGTCGTGCAGTTATCAGAAATCTAATTGTAATGAGAAGGTAAAAACATTAAGTAAATAGGGAGATAGAGAGAAGGATACACTTCCATTCCTATACTGCAGCAGATGCGAAGCCACGTCCCCAAACCAAATACTTTGTAATTTCAATAATAGTTCGGAAACATATAAAATTTACCATATCCTGTTAAAATGCCTTTTTCCCCCTAATCAGTACTCGTCACTTTTTTAATATTACCTCCTATTTTGTTTAAGTTGTACACGCATAATAGGTGACAAAATTATGAATCTTCTGTTTTCCGTAACAGCTGGAAAATAACGTAAAAATGCGATGAAGCTTTTTTTTAATTACTGTAAGGCAATAATCTTGTATGTCTCCATTTTGCAGTCAATATAGCAGCTTTGTGTTTGAATGAATCAATTTATTAATGGTATCTTGGGCGATGTTGTTCCAGTTATGTTTTATCATTTGTATTAATGTATTTCTCTTCAGAGGAGTTGAAGTGTAGCACCTTTGAAGGGGGTGAAAAGTGGTCTACTGCACAAAATTCTGTTGTAAATAGAGTCGAATTATCGCCAGAATCGTCCATCAGGTTAATACGAAGGGGATGTGTGAGGTACCTAAAAGTCTTTTTAACAAGATTCAGAACAGGTGAAAATATTAGTTGTTAGAATTTTTAAAGTACTTTAGTATATTTATGAAATCAGCCACAGATAACCAAGAAAAATGGTTTATAAATGGTGTGGTATTAAAGAATATGTTTGCAGGCTCGTGGTGGAGGAGGACACAGTTCGGCTTTTCCACTCCATAGAAAACAGTCGCGAGTATCATGCGGAAGAGCCAAACTATATCGAAATAGCACCAGACATTGCACCAGGCGTCGAGGCATTGATTCATAAGTACCCAGAGTATATGCCCGTCGAAACGTTGCCGTTGCCCACGCTCGAAGATAAGGTAAACGGACCGTATTATACAGCATCTTGCCAGAATAAAATGAACATTCTCCTGAAGCAAACGAATGGACATGCGGCACCGTCCTCCTGAACCATGATGTGCTAAGAGTGAAGTTTCCATTCCGAAACAAAGGCAGGAGGTTCTTGTCCGAGATATCTCTGTAATCTTGTGAATTAAGATGTCGTTCTCCGAACACGGTCAGTCTTTCGGTGCCTAATGTATGCTTGCACCACAACCACCAAATTTCACATTGGGTTGCACCAGTTTGAGATTGGATATATCGCAACAGGTCCTCCATACCTAATCTAAAATTGGGGTAACCCAATGTTAAATTCGGTGGTTGTGCTGCTATGGTATAGGTGGGCATTTGATATTCTGAAAAGACTGACTCTGTGGTGGTAGGAGGAGGTCTTAATTCACAAGATTGCAAAGTCATCTTAGATGAGAACCTCCTGCCTTTATTTCGAAATGAGAACTGGAGTCTAGATGGTACACGCTCAAGAGGATGTAAATTTCATTCTGGTAGGACACTGTACTTTATACAATTTTAATGTTTGTCAGAGGCTTAATCGTTTGAGGGAAAAGGAAGCAGTCATGTTGATAGCTTCTTAAAATCTGATTACACCTTAAATTTTTTGTTTTCAGATGCAGTTAGCGATTGGATTATGGGAAAGAGGAATAGTGACCACCTTTGAGGAGCTGGACCGTTTTGAGGACGAGAACTTGTTAGTTAGTGAAATAAACGAAAAATGAAAACTTTTATTTCTTAAAAATAAATATTTCTATGAAACATCATTAACGAGTGTCCATTACTTTGTGCATGTCGTATATTTTTAAATTTATTTTTCCGTAAAGTCATTTCTTCAATCTTCGTCCAATATTTGGTTCTGCACCCCTGCAAAAGAAATTCAACTTTATTTTAACGAAAAAATCGATTGGTTTCCTCAAATAACATAAAATGGGTTAGAGTTCAGACCCTTTTACCAATTGGTCGAGAAAGTAAATGTATCAATATAATAAGAACGTCTCATTATGAAAATAAAAACCCCACTCTAATAGACAGGTTATTTCCACAAGTTTCGTTTTTCTATATCCACCCGAGGAGGATGCCAGTGGGCATCGAAACTGTTGTGGAAATAAACTCTATCAGAGAGAGTTTTTACTTTCATATTTTGACCTTCACAAAAAACAATTTTTTTTTTGCATCGTCTCGCATTGTTTTGTTTTTTAAATTTGATGACGTAACTGTGCCGATATATTTACTTTATCAGTTGGTAGAAACCATTGTAGCAGAAATAGTTCACCGAACAACCACCATTTAAATAAGGCAGCGGCGAGTCTACCACTACGGCAAAAAAAAATTGCAAATTATGAACATCCTCCAAGTCAAAACTTAAACTTTAAAAAAATTAATGAACCCGTGACTTACGTCATATTAGCAATAATGTCTTTGTATTCTGAAATGCAACTTTCCATCTCATCCGGAGGGGGATATGTGATAAGGAGTTCGTTCAAGTACATGGGAGGAATGCAAGGAATTTGCCGGGAAGCGAACAGAGCCAAATCCACTTTAGACGACTTGTTTGTCTCCACGAAGCAATGTGTCACTTCATCAATCTCATCTTTGGGATTCCTGTATCAAACGAAATGTTCAATCGAGTTTCAGCCGTGTAAACCCTTTTTTTCGACCTACTTTTTGTCAAATTCCATTTTAAGGACTGTCCACCCCCTAATACAGTACAACTAAGATAGACTTGCTAACATCCCGTGAAAATAAAAGTTGCAGGTGACCTATCAACTGCCTTCTACACCATATTTTTTAGAAATGGCTTTTTTATTAAGTTCACCTCTACTCGATTGACGTTTTTTTTTTCGATAATTAATTATTATTCCCCCCCAAGAGAAACGCTTTTACGTCCAAGTGTTTTACGTTATAACCCCCTCCGCTCAAGCTAATGAACAGCATTTAATTGAAATCTATCTAGCAAACGCAAGAAAAACATTAAATGGAAATATAAACACAACCGCAGATGTAAATACTGTACTACTGGTTCTACGACTAATTTTAAATTTAATGGCGTACCATCCATCCTCCTCAAATTATCAAGTCATCCCATAAGAAATGTTTTTTAGATCGGAATTTGATGGACAAAAAAAAAAAAACTACTGGAACTGTTTAATCTAGTATATATTTTCCATCGGAATCAATGACACTGCCAACGTCTTACAAGCTTTTCAATGCCATGTTTATAAAATTCAGGCGGTTTTGAGGCAAAAAACGTACAAAGGCTGGTGTGCAGGTCATCTGAAGTAGTATACTGTTTCTCGTCAAGATAGTTTTGCAGACTCCTGAAGAGATGATAATCTGAAGGCGCAAGGTCTGGAGAATATGGAGGATGTGGAAGTTTTTCTCACCCAAGCTCCTCAACTTTTGCAGAAGTGATCCGAGCGGTATGAGGACGTGAGTTGTCGTGGTGGAACACCATTCCTTTCCGATTAACCAAAGGAGGTCTTTCTTTTAGTGCAGTGTTCAATCGATCCAGTTGTTGACAGTAGACTTGAGCGGTGATTGTTTGGTTGTGTGGTAAGGTTTCAAAGTGTATTACACCACCTTCCGAGGGTGAAGATTTGGTTTTGGCTGTGGTGTCGCTGGTTCTCCGGCACAAACCCACTGTCGACGGCGCTTAACATTCTGGTACAGTATCCACTTTTCATCACCAGTCACTAAACGGTGCAAAAACGGATCTTGAAGTTCACGGGAATGAAGAGCTGTGCTAATGTTTACCTGCACCCTCAGATTGTCGACCAACAATCCATGTGGCACCCATTTTCCTAACTTAGGCACTTTCCCGAGTTGTTGCAAATGTCGATGGATGGTGGACGGGGATGAATTGAGTTTCGGCCAATTCTTCGACAGTTGCTGAACATTCTTCTTCAAGTGCGGCTAACAGCGGGTCATCATCAAACTCAGCAGGGCATCCAGAGCGTGCGGCATCTGTCATACAGCAGTCACCATTCCTAAACTTTTGAAACCATCTTTGACGTTTCCTCACACGCAGAATATCGTTGCCATAAACGTCCTGAATGTTTCGCGTTGCTTCAGTAGCGCTATTCCCTTTTTTGAACTCGTAAAGCATTATATGCTCTTCTGGTACCGCCATGTTTATGAGGGGTTCACATAAAGCAAAACACACGTCTTCACTGGTCAAGGTCTGTAAAGTATGTAGTGAAACACGATAGATCTCCTCTTAGATATAACCTTCGGAAAATTTATGCTTAAACCGAGTAGGACTAGTTTAAATTTAATCTATCGTAAAAAACGACATTACCTATGGGATGACCTGATATTTGTCTTATGACTGAAACAGTTTCGAAGAATATACTGTAATTTGTAAATTGTGAACTTCATTCCATGAATTTTAAAACCCGATATTATGGTCAGATCGCCGACACCAACACGATTGCTATTAAAATGAAATGATTAGCGGAAAGGGTTGATGACCGATGTCTCGGAGAAAGAATACACGAGTTGTATAGTATATACTTAAACTTCCACATTCTACTGTAGTACAATAAAATTCATACGAGAACTCACCTAATCACCTGCCCTCCTCCAGCCTCAATAAGACGCGTGAATGCAGCCACCCTCTCTCTGCTGGAATAGAAAACTACTTTCATGCCATGGAAGGCTCCCTTGCCAGTCTCATTCAGCCGCAGTCTCCACCTGTGGGCAGCGGAAGCCAACTTGTCCTCAATGCTGTCCTTCGTAAGTGTGGGCAAGGAAACCGCTTCTTCATTTCCCCATTCGTGAGGTTCCTCCTAATAAAGTCAAGATATTTTACGTAATATATTAACCACTTGAGGGAAAGAAAAATAAAAGGTACTTGTAACTATGCTCCTTTCATCTTAATTGTGAAATTGGACTACTTATTTTATTCAAGTTGGACCCTACTTTAGGTTTTACTGGGCTCTTAATTAAAGATAGAATATAGTTATTATTAATAGCGTATAAATAGTCTGAGGGAAGTACGGATTTAATGGTAAACAAGAAAACGCGGAATTATATAATGCAAGGAACTTACATTAATTAAACGCCCAGCATCTCTCGAACTTTCGAGGAATGTCTTATAGACAATCCACTTTCCTGATGCTATTGCCGCAAGATGTTTCTCGGAACGACTCGGTTTTATTGTTACGATATGCGTGATGGAAGGATCGAAATTTTTGCTATCGACCACGGATCCTCCCAGACAGATGATCATGTCCGAATACATCTCTCTCTCCTCATCATTCATACCAGAGAGAGCGAAAACGCAATTGGTGGAAGGGAGAGAAGAATTAGGTAGGTCACTGGAATCGGAATCTTTTCTCTCTGTGAGGTCATTCTCCTTATTACCTTTTTCAGTTTTCTCCTGAAACTTTAAATGTACCATAAAATTATTGTAAAAGACCTCTTTACATATTCTACATACGAGCGTCTGGTGGGCTCGATCGGTTAGGACACCGCCAGGAGGTGCTGAGACTCCACTGAGTCGTGGGTTCGAACCCCAGTGCCGCTTGGAGCTAGGCGGTTGTGTCTCCTGTATTTTACGTCACGACGCAGCGGGCCCGGCCACACACTTTTAATTTACTCTGGCTAAGGTACCCCATACTCGGGCCCCTACCCTTCCTTTCATTGGGAGTAATGGGACATGAGTGTTACCTGTAATAATTAATAATCATTGAAAGTTCGCTCATCCTTGAGGGTTAAAGCAATTATTATTATTTTTTTTATTTTGCCCTCCCCTCGCCCAGCAATTTCCGGTCAATCTGAGTAATTTAAATTCCATCTACGATACAGTAATAATTAATTCTAACACATTTTGTTTGTCAAAAAATTAAAAGCATTTTCAAATGAACCGTGGAAAAACAGTTACTCTGAAAACGTTAGCAAAATTCAAGCATTCTTAAGAATTTGTTTTTATGATCAACATTTTTACCATATAAAAATCTCGATCATAAATGCAAATAATGATGATTTCCCAGACGTATGAATCAGTAAATTACAGCCATACAAAGAGAAGCATAACATCAGTTTTTTCAACAAATATACACATTCTGAAGAGCAGTTAACTCGCCTGCTTTTGTGCTATAATATCCTGCGTATCTCCTACAAGAGCCACTTCCAGTCTTGCTCTCGCTTCTCTTTCTTGTGGGTCGTCCCAAGTAATAGCAGTGCCCTGCGATTCACTCTCAGTATTCGCTGCTTCAAAGAAACGGTAGTTAAATTTTGTACAACAACTTGAAATTTGCGAAGACAGATTTTAGGCGAGGGAATATTGAAGAAGAGATAACTATGGTTGTACAAAACACTACAACACTAACACATCTTTGAATAAAATACATTTGTCATAAAATGCAACCTTAAAAGAGTCATGCATATTCTGATTTCATTTATTCCTCAACATACCAACACTAAAAACTTCTAAAAGGTAACATCCACTAATCTCATTTGCCCACTACGCAGGGATGAATATGCCACAAGGGGACACCTGAGCCATTGAAGAAACACAGTCAACCCCACCCGATACTAGTGGCTGGGAGTGAAACAAAGCTTCACCGCTCAGAGTCCATCACTGTAACCAATGAGCTACAGCCTACAGAAAGCCAAAAAAAATTCTAACTCCCAAAAACTGAATTTGAAAAAAATAAACCACAAATAAAATCGAATTTGTCCTTACTCGCTCTCTGCTGCGTGGAAGGAGTCCTCGTTGGAGTACTTTTTAGCTCTCCTCCTGGGAGGCTTTTCCTGACACTCGTGTTTGGGGTTCTCCTCTGTGCTCCCCCAGTCACCAACGCCAACGTCTCCAACTCTTCCAACTGTTTCGCCAGGGCCTCTTTCGTGGGACTCGTAGGACTTGACTGTTCCTCCTCTTCTGCTTCCACCTCTTCCCCATCTTCTCTCCTCCTCCTCCTCCTCTCCTTCATTCTGAGACTCCCTTATCACCCCTTTCGTTTTCCTCCCCCTTCCCCTCTTCTTCCTGACGGGTGTACTTTTGGTACTGATGATAGAGAGGGACAGTTTGGGGTTGTGGACGTGAGGGAAAAGACCCTCGTCAATTCGTCTCCCCTCGTCACGGCACATCCACACCCAATCTGGAGCCACGATCATCTTTTTCTCTTCCCTCGCCAACCTAAATTCCTTGTTAGTGTCATTCATCCTTCCATAATGTAGGAAGTGGGTCACGGAGGAGCCGTACGTCCACCGATAATCACCGCCCAGTTCAGCCACTGTCCGATACAAGGCCTGATGTGAGTCACACAGCTTCCGACTGGCGTAGACGATGACCCCTGTCAGGGGACCGTGGTGGTCAGCGGGACATTCAGGTTGAGTTTTGTTCCCATGGTCACGTTCTTCTCTGGCCATCCCCTCTTTGGGTTCTACTGGAATCATTCTCTCCCCAGATGGAGGCTTAGGCACCGGATGATTGGCGACAATCTCCTTCAGTTTCTCTGAAAACCTCTTGAAGTAGACTTCATCGGGTGTGCCAGGGGAAACGAAGGGGCGTTTGGTAATCATGTTATCAGGGAGCGCGTCTAGTGCTCTCTTAAGACCTTTGCGGATGCGAGAAGGCGGATTGGAGTACCAGGTGCTCCCGTAAGGGGTTTCAGGGGTTGGCATCGCATCCAGGCTATCATTAGCTGAGGGGCAACCGGGAGTTGGATACACTGGGGTACAAGAAATGGATAAACAATTAAGGAGCCAATGTCAGTTTTTTTCTAGTGTATGATTCGCATCGGACTGCTTTCCATTTGCAGCACTAGGACAATATTCGTTTTAACACCACTCCAAACCATTAAAAAAGTAATATATTCTGAATCTTCATTAAAAATTACTAAGGAAAATGACCTTTTCTTGTGCAAATCAAATAATTTTATATTTTTTTAATGAAAATAACGTCATCCTTATGCCATCTAGGACCAGCCAGTGACGTCATAGTTATGACATCATCAAGCCCTTTATAAACGGATGACCGCAAAACAAAGGCCTTTTGCATTAACTGCGTTTCCTCCTATAAGGATGCATGATTCGTGTAGCTTAGATTTTGAAGTCATCAGACGCATTGGCTTAGACGATAGCGAAACTTTGAAACTTTTTTCTGATCATGGTGTAATTCCTATAGTAGTTTCTTAGATAATTTCATTTCCTTGTATCTCAAACACTATACATTTGCACAGAAAACAGAAGTCAAATTCGTGTATAACACATCAAAATTACTCTAAAAAGTACTTTCTTGCCCTAAAATCTAATGGTGTTAAAACGAATATTCACCCAACACTCATTGCAAGAATTCGCAAGGTCATTCGGCAAAATTTCAGATGTCAGACGCAGTTCAGAGACGGAGTCCACAGGCCCTACTTACTAACCCAACCCAACCTAATTTAGCATATCATCAAGCTGTTATGAATATTTCCGAACTGCGTCTGGCATCTGGAATTTTGCTGGTCATTCCAATAAGGGATATAGTCTACACAAATTTTATAAACAAAACTTAAATGCAAGTTCTACAAACCTACAATGTGCGTTGAATTTAAAACTCCTCTTAACTTAAATAAATACTATTAATAAAATTATTTTCTTTTTACTGTACAAGGACTCACTTTTCCTAATGGTCTCAGCATCTGGAGTCTGTATCATCGCCACTTCGTTGCTGTGTTGATTTTTCACTGACCTTACTTTCCTATTAAAAGGTGATGGTGCCACCATAGAATCATTACAACTAGATGACGACACCACAAGACAGTCTTTTGATAGTTTTCCCGATTTTTCTGTTGAAGAAAAACATAGGAGACATAGCTGAAACTTTTAAGTAATTTCCCTTAACTTTTCGGATGCTAACAATGTAAATAAAAAAAATGAAGCAAAGAAATAACATTAATTTCAAGAAAATGTCTTTTATAAGTGTTTGGTGCGATGCAGGTGAATAGAGAAACTAAATTGTGTGAAATAATGATTTCATCATTACTGTATTTAAAGTAAAAAAAAACCTCTACTCTTGGTGTTGAAACTTACAAATTAGGTTTCTATCAGTGTCAGAATTGAGGGAGAATGAAGTAAATACATGAATATCAATTTAGAGCAGGGGTGGGGAAACCCTCGCCCGCGAGCTAATTTCAATTCGCCCGCTTAGGTATTTATTATTTACTAAATATTATTTATTTACAGCCCAGCAAATAGCTTTTTAAAATACATCTTATATACAGCGTGTCCCAAAGAAATGTATACCCACTTTGTTCGATAATACCAGCTATGAGGATAATAAATATATTACTTTTTATATGTTTTTTAATAAAGGATTTTCTCCTGAATCTAAATATGTAATTATTTTTATTAAAAATTGAAAAACAAAAAAGTTACAGATGTTTAAATTATAATTATTATTTTCGAGACTTCATGTGCGATATTTTCTAATATTTTTGCACGTATACGAGATAAGTTTGAAACCGACGGCACTGTGCAAAACTTACAAAAACAACGTTCTGGAAGACGTCGAACAGCTCAGATAAAGTCTCATTTAACCCTGGAATTTGTAAATTTTTTGAATTAACTAATAATTACAACATTTATGCTTCAATATCAACACTAAACATAAGTATCTCAAAACAGTCGGTTAAAATATTAGAAAATATCGCACATGAAGTCTCGAAAATAATAATTATAATTTAAACATCTGTAACTTTTTTGTTCTTCAATTTTTAATAAAATTAATTACATATTTAGATTCAGGAGAAAATTCTTTATTAAAAAACATATAAAAAGTAATATATTTATTATCCTCATAGCTGGTATTATCGAACAAAGTGGGTATACATTTCTTTGGGACACGCTGTATATAAGCTTAAAATTTGCCAGACGCCCGCGGAGGTGTTTATGTTATCGATTTTCGCCCTTGGTACTGAAAAGTTTCCCCACCCCTGATTTAGAGTATTAAGTGTAATGTCAGCTTGGTTACTTAATAGGGCTACATCGTAGCCAATGTCGTAACATCGTTTACCGTTGATCAGCGAAGTTTTCTGCGTCCAGATTATGTAGCGACCAGTGGTTCGGATCCCACGTAAAGTTGTAGGTCCCCGCCATCATATGACCTTGGATGTTACCGAAGGAGGCTAAACAACCCCATTATTATTATTTATACATTTGGTTACTTATAATGGAATGTTGCATTACTAATGTAAGTGTAATACTAGAGAGTACAGTACAGTGTGTAACTGTGTTAAGAGAAACTAAAGACATCCCAGCATAAATGATGAGATCTGAAGTTTAAGTTACTCAAACAATTTTTTCACTGATTTTAAACTAAATTTTCCTTCATACAATTCTGTTGTCAAATTTGTCAGCTGTCGAATCCAACTCTTAATTTAATTGATGAAATAAGACAAAAATAAATTAAAAGCACAAATATTCACACAGTGGTATGGTCATGTAGAATAGAATTAATAATGACAATTGTGAAAAGGGTGCATAAAAGAGTGTGAGCAGGTTCGAGAAGTAAAGGAAGACCGCGTAAAAGATGGGAGCATGTAAGTAGTAAATGTATAAATAAACATGGAGTTCATATAATGCAGCAGAAGAGTTGACGAAAAACAGGAGTGGAATTGGTTTGCGAGGTGTGTAAATGAAAGCGTTGGCTTCACCTGACGTACACCACTAGAGGTATACCCTTACCCTTGTCATGAAAAGCAACACTGGATCACTGAGGATGCGGTGGTACCTTATCCTCCATGGTGAACCCTATGAATCCTTGTGTAACTGATGAGTGTGTTTTCGTTCCCGAGTTCACGCGTTGTGCCCACCCCATTGGAGAGTGAGTAATGGGTTATTAATTATTAAGTAAATATATGTACGAACTTACTCAACAATGAAATGAGAACGCCTTTGCAATCAACTACTTCAGGACTTTTTTCCACTGTGAATGGTTCCTCTGAAACCTTAATGCCTTTGTCAGCGCACTTCAAGAGCCAGTCTTTAGTAATGGCAGGTACTCCCCACTTCTGAGCAGCAGCATACTTGCCTCCTTCGGGGGAAGGACAAAGAAGGTGGGTAGAGCATTTCACACCTTTATTTGGATTGTCCTTTCTAGCAAACATGTCTTGGTACCTGCAGAAGACACCTCAAATTAGTAATGGATTAAAATTATATTTTCATAACTCTCTCGAGTCTACTGTGGGCTCTGTATTAAGTTATGACCATCTTCAACAGGACCTAGACTAAATGTTCTGCAAATTGCAGACCAAGTTAAGCCTATCCCCAGAACTGGTTTAATTTACTGAAAGGTCTGCAGTAGGTCTACTGTACAGTCGTTACAGAAAATTTGGTTAACGCTATTTTTTAGATGTGACCTGTCAAATATAACCTGTCCTTGCGCAAAAAAATAGCCTATTGGCAGTATACTGTATACATATTAAAGACTTTTAGTACAATTTTCTCTGTTATTATTATTATTATTATTATAATATATACAGGGTGTTTGAAAACTTTCTGTACAAATTGTAATGGGGGATAGGCAACACCAAGACAAACCCTTTTCGTCTATAAGTGTATGTCCGCTGACGTCACCATTCGGCGCGAGAGAGCGCCGCTGCAATTGGCTAAAAGGTGAAGTGGGCTAGACTCGCGCTTGCCGCGGGCATTCTTAAATCGGACGTAGTACGCGTAACATGGAGCGCTTCACGACTGCTGAGATGGCTGACATGCATATGGTGTATTGGGCTGCCAATGGAAACGGAAGAGCTGCTGTGAGGTTGTACCGACAGCGCTTCCCAAACAGACGTGTGCCAAACCACCAAACGTTTGCGCATTTGCATCGGCGACTGCGAGAAACTGGAACATTCCATGCAAACATGCATGACACTGGTCGGGAAACGTGCGCACTCCTGACGTCGAGTCGGGCAGGCAGCAGGTACGGCCCAATCAACTTGCCATGGACGATACCCGCCCAAACATTGACGGCGAACCGTTCTTGATGAGCATGCACCCGTGTAGCATGTGGATTTGCGTGCGCCCACACGTGAGAATTGTGCATGTTAAACACCCCTCACGTGTGAAACAGGCCTCATCTGAGAACAGCACATAAGCCGGAAAATTAGGCTGCACCGCTGTGCTGCTGCAGAAACCAGCGTGCGAATTCCACACGAAGAGGGTAATCCCGAGGTTGTAATGCCTGGACTCTCTGACGATGAAACGGATATAACTGCTGCTCGTGCAACACTCTCCAGACCAGGTCGTGGTTCACACCGAGGATACGTGCAACACCTCGCGTGCTTGCGCTTGGATTGTCCTCAAATCGCCGTAGGATTTCTTCTTCCATGTCAGGAGTGCGAACGTTTCTCTCCCGACCAGTGTCATGCATGTTTGCATGGAATGTTCCAGTTTCAGTCGCCGATGCAAATGCGCAAACGTTTGGTGGTTTGGCACACGTCTGTTTGGGAAGCGCTGTCGGTACAACCTCACAGCAGCTCTTCCGTTTCCATTGGCAGCCCCATACACCATATGCATGTCAGCCATCTCAGCAGTCGTGAAGAGCTCCATGTTACGCGTACTACGTCCGATTTAAGAATGCCCGCGGCAAGCGCGAGTCTAGCCCACTTTATATATATATATATATATATATATATATATATATATATATATATAAAATGAACCATAAATAATTCCCATATTCCTATATTATCTTATCCTTCATGTAATTCTTGTATTCATTTATATAGTCTCTGTATCCATTGTAAGAAAAAGTATCCATTTTAAAAATTCATGTGTTATATGGTTCATGTATAATCTTATATATTTAACTTTATATAATGCCTATACTCCTATGTATGTACGTGTGTGTATTCATTTTTACATAAGGACCAAAATCGCCCAACGCGAGTTTGGATAAAAATATTTGATTCACTTTCAACTTTGCTAAATAATTGGTGACCTGTGTTTTTAAAATCTCATAATCATTTTTTTAGATTTCGCTTAATAAGGAATCCTGTTAAGCTTTGCAATGTTCACATTTTGTATACACTCTCTTTCGTTATAAACAATGAGATCATGTCTTGCCTAAGCATTAAAATTGTACATCTTAAACCTTAAAATTTCACTCATATGCATATTTTAGTGTAAAGATGCATAGTCCGATTTCCACTTTAGTTAACTTGGCAGATCATGATAACATCAGATCTGAAAAGTCGCGGTTTAAGATAAAAATATGGTTTCGTCTTCAATATTTTGTTTACTCGTTCAAGCCTTACCACAGCTAAAAATTTACTTATTTTTAAATATTGTGCAAAATAATACAGCCTTCTTATCATTTAATAATAATAATGTTAGCAGTTTTTGGGTATATAAACCCATTCAAATTCAGCCATTGTCATTCAGAAGCTAATTCAGAGGCTGAGCACTACCTGTATTTTTTTTAGCAGTAAAATTACAGTTGAAGCTAGTTTTACCTTATCCTTCGAGCCTTGCTTTCTTCAGAAAAACTTAGAAAACTTTCCGGATACGCTATAAGAAGAATCCGGAACCTTCAGCATTTAGATTGCAAATCTACCAGAGTCCTCCGAGCCACTATAGAAGAACTCGGAGAGTAACATGAAGAAAAACCACTTCAAGGCACCTATCCGTTGCTTGCCTCCTAAACCAGAACCCCCGTCAATCCGAACCACCCCAGGGCCATAGACGGAGGGGTTAACAACTGGCGACCCTTTAACCAGGATCTTCACGACTCCAGGATTCTTCCAGTCCTCCAGACCCTTTAACCAGGATCTTCACGACTCCAGGATTCTTCCAGTCCTCCAGACCCTTTAACCAGGATCTCACGACTCCAGGATTCTTCCAGTCTTCCAGACTCTGGAACCAGAACCAACACCCAGTTGACCGGCGTGTCACGACTTCGAGTTCGTCACATCCACCCGTGAACCGGTGCGTTACGACTCCAAGTTCTTCACGCCTACTTTCATCTAGGAACAAGTGGCCAGCCAGACACGTCTTCAGGACACACCTCAAAAGGATTTCGCCATAGGAATCTTGTTAAGTACAAAACTCTTTTTTAAAATAATTTCTAAACATTTGAAAAGTAATTATTATTAACAATTAATATTTAGTATTGAGCCAGAATTAACAAAAAACACAGTGAACACTCAGACACCAGTGATACACTCTTTTTATTGAAAACAGTATTGTCAGTTATTTTCAGTTATTTTTACTATTCTAGTTAGTATAGTATAATTTTATTTAATGTACCAAACTAGTATTACCATACCATCACGTACATTTGAGTGAAATTTTGTTTACATTTTTATTTTTGTTTGCAATCTTTTCAAATTTTCCCCGAGTTAGGCAAATTGTTGTGCATTATTTTTTTTAGATAGTGTAGTTAGGAAAACCCCTTAAGTGATCATTCCATGAATTAAGATCGGTCAAGCAGACCTAATTAGAACATTAATAAGTACCTTCACATATGAGCGATTCAGACGGTGCGCTTTCTGACATCGAAGAATTACCTACACCCATTTTTCCACCTACCCCGCGCCCTTCAAACATATTCCCAAACACACAAGTCAGTATGTCTCAGTCTCAAACCCCCGCCCCAGCATATATTAACTTAGGCAGATTAGTAAATCTCCTCATACTGTTTTAATTTTTAAGGGGACCATAGATAATCGTTTTGTTGAACCGCGCGTAAGACCTTGGGTTGAGTCTTTAGAGCAACATTTCTTACGCGAGAATATTACCGATGATGATATAAAAATCAGAGAAGCAAAAAGATTTATTGACCCTAAAGAGGGAAATGCCCATGACACAGTCACTTACGTCCCATCAATTAGCGAAGCTATAACATGGGACGATTTTAAACAAAACCTATTAGAATTTTTTAAAGAAATAACCCTTGCACAACCCTTAGCCACATTAGAAGCAGTCTTCCAAGCTAAATGGAAGAAAGAGGAACACGAGGATTTAAACAATTTTATTACACGTACACACAAACTTGTAGGAGAAGCCCTCCGGGCCGCAGAAAATGCATGTGGCATAACTTTTACTTCGAAACAAAGAAATCTAATAGTAGCCACAACCATTTACCAAAACTTACCCGGAGCGCCTAAAAAAAAGTTTCAGGAGTTTTTAAATGTTGACAAACCTGTCAGTGTAGCCATAAACAAAACACGGGAACATCACCCCGATTTAGCAAACCAAACCTACCGAAAGGGTAGAGAAACCCCTGTACAGTATATTCAGCAGCAGCCACAACACCAATACCAACAGCAACAACAATATAAACCAAGGCAAATACAGGGAACACCCCAGAAACAAGCCCCCCAAACCCAGAATACACGCCCTCCTCCACAGTGTTTTAACTGTGATAGTTTCGGGCATATGATAAGTCAATGTAATTACCCCTCGTATTGCTCCCACTGTCACGAACATGGTCATCGCCGTGGCGATCGCCAAAAGTGTGCTGATAAAGCCCCTGCAGGGTATAGACCCCACTTTCAGAAACCAAACCAACCACGTCCCCAAAACGTATCCCAAAAGTCAACCAATCCCCAGAAACCAGTCCATTCCCAGCCTCAGTCGAACTACCAACCCAATAAATCACGACCACAGGGTCACCCACACTCTTACCCCATGTATAAACCCCAATACAACCAGCAAGGTCAACTAGTTCGGTACGTAGAAGTACCCGGGGAGGAATCATTTTCCCCAGAGAACAGTTTTCAAGAACACCCTTCAGCGTATGATATCCCCGTAGAATATGATCCAGGTCCTCCCATAGAAGACCATGTGATCCCTTTTTTAGACCCTACATTGGAGGCAGCAGTTCAACCTCCTCCCTCCTAAATTACAGTAGTAAGCCCAGATACGCACACAAACTCCCCATCAGGATAATAGGTGCGGACCTCTTAGATTTAATAATAAATTGTAGTACGGATAACCAAGATTTAACTGCTCTCCTAGATACAGGAGCACACGCAACGTTAATTAAGAAACAATGCGTAGATGAATTACTAGAGAGTACAATTATAAATATGAACTTAAGGCACCATCCTGCCAACTTAGAGGAGTTACGGGCACACCCATACCCACATATGGAGAAATTGAGTTATATTTAGAAATTGGAAACGCGGTATACCCCGCGAAATGTTGTATAGTGGACACAGTCGCCACCTTTCAGACAGACATCCTACTAGGGATGGATTTTTTTAACCGGAATCAATGGGAGATTTACCCAGCCGGAAAGTTAGTAAAGTGTCGAAATAGGACACCATCTCCGCGAGGATGACAGACAACTTAATGCTAATAGACTTAGCTCAGTTCAGATTTCCGAAAGAAATAGGAAACCCCCTCTACTTGATAGCAGATCAAGTCGGCCGGTTGCATCCAGAGGGACAACCGCTCCAGAAATCAGACCCCAGGGTAATCAGTTCCAGTTGTTGAATCCAGTTGGATCAACCCAGCCAGTTTCCAGTCAGCCAGTTTCCAGTCAGCCAGTTTCCAGTCAGTCAGTTTCCAGTCAGTCAGTTTCCAGTCAGTCAGTTTCCAGTCAGTCAGTTTCCAGTCAGTCAGTTTCCAGTCAGTCAGTTTCCAGTCAGTCAGTTTCCAGTCAGTCAGTTTCCAGTCAGTCAGTTTCCAGTCAGTCAGTTTCCAGTCAGTCAGTTTCCAGTCAGTCAGTTTCAGTCAGTCAGTTTCCAGTCAGTCAGTTTCCAGTCAGTCAGTTTCCAGTCAGTCAGTTTCCAGTCAGTCAGTTTCCAGTCAGTCAGTTTCCAGTCAGCCAGTTTCCAGTCAGCCAGTTTCCAGTCAGTCAGTTTCCAGTCAGTCAGTTTCCAGTCAGCCAGTTTCCAGTCAGCCAGTTTCCAGTCAGCCAGCTTCAGTTCAGCCAATAAGGCAAATTTTAGTCGCCGAACCAGAATCAGATTCACAATTTTTCATATGCCCTACCGAGCATATAACAGTAGCACCTTATGAGAAGATTTGTTTCCTAGCAAAAGTAGTTAACAGTCAAGGAAAATTATTAGAGTCAGAGCGTACTCTGATTACAGAGAAAAGTAATTTCAAAAGAGATGTTCTTATTGCCCAAGTCCTTAGTCAGAGTCAGAATTCAGCTATCCCTGTTGTTTGTTTAAACAAAGGAAAAGTCCTATAGAATTAACTTCAAATCAGAAAATAGGAACTGTTTCCACAGTAGAAGTAGATTCAGATTTCCCCATCAGTATGATAAATCGTGTTTCCAGTTCCTTAGATTAAAGCCTTCATATTAAAAGAAGAATATAAGAAATGTCTGAAGCACTCCCTTCAGGAGTCACCAGCTTTACAGGATCCCAAACTAATGGAATCACTTCTCGATTTCCTGATAAGAAATAGAGATGTGATTGCCCTAAAAGGAGATCCTCTGGGCCGAACTAATTTGGTCCCTTTTGAAATCAAGTTGGAACCCAATTCCAAACCCATTTTCATTCCTCCCTATCGGGTTCCACATTCCAGTTAGTCACTATTGAGGAACACATCAAGGACATGTTGGAGCAGGATGTCATTCAGCCTTCAGCTAGTCCCTGGTCCGCTCCTATGATTCTCGTCTCCAAAAAGGACGGAACATCTCGCCCTTGTATAGATTTTAGACGCCTGAAAACATTACCATCCCAGACCGTTTCCCGATTCCAAACATGCAGGAAACAATTCTGAACGTAGGGAAAGCGAACTTTTTTCATCCCTCGATTTAGCATCGGGTTATTGGCAAATGGAGGTCAGTCCCGAATCTCGGGCATTGACTGCTTTCTCCACTAACCGAGGCCATTACGAATTCCAGGTTTTACCTTTCGGAGTCCGAAATGGGCCTGCTAATTTCTCTAGGTTGATGAATATAGTCCTTTCCGACCTATTAGGTGTCGAAGCTCTCGTTATCTTGACGATATTATCGTCTACAGTTCGGACATAAAAACACACTTTCAACGCCTTCAGAATGTGCTATCACACTTGAGAAAAGCACACCTTAAACTGAAGCTTGCAAAGTGCAATTTTTTACAAGAATCCCTGGTATACCTAGGATTCCTACTCTCGTCCACAGGAATTAAACCTGATCCAGCCAAACTCGAAGCCCTGGAAAGGTACCCTGTACCCAAGACCATCGACGACGCCCGTGCATTTATTGGTTTTGTCGGATTCTATCGGAACTTTATCCCCCAATTTTCGAATATTGCTAAACCCATTACTAATTTGTTCCAGAAAAATTCGAAATTTAACTGGGAATCCGATCACCAACATGCCTTTGAAACTTTAATTAATAAACTAACCTGTCATCCCATTTTACAATATCCTGATTACACAAGACCCTTCATCATAGCCACAGATGCTTCCTCCTATGGACTAGGAGCCGTCCTGTTACAGGACGTAGACGGTGTGGAATTACCCATTGCTTATGCCAGTCAACTTCTCTCTGCACCTCAACGGAATTATTCCACTACGGACCGAGAGGCCCTAGCGGTATATTGGGCTTTGAAAAAATTCCGAAATATCGTCTATGGCTACGATGTAACCATCAAGACTGATCATAAGCCACTCACGTACCTCTTCAAGGACAAGCTACTTGAAGGACGATTGAGTAGATGGGCTCTGTTGATTCAGGACTTTGCAGCGAAAATCGTATACAAACCGGGAAAACTGCAAGTTATTCCAGACGGATTGTCGAGACTCAAGCCCGACGCCCAAGTGAATAAAATAGGAATTCTTCCTGTGTTCGACTACGAGTGTCTGCAATACTCCCAACAACAGGACCAACACACCCAAAACCTTCGGGCGCGCCTGGAACAAAAGGAACCATCGAAGGTAAAAGAACAGTACAACCTCAAAGATGGGCTCGTACATTTCAGGAACGAAGATGGAAACGACCTCGTGGAGATACCAAAGGATCTCGTCGATATAGCCATTGGACTTTGTCACGACTCACCTTTGTATGGACACATGGGGCCGGATCGCACCATCAAGAGTCTTTTGGAGCGATACCATTTTCCCGAGATGAACAGAAGGTACATGAATACATCGCCGAATGTCCGTCGTGTTTAAAGCATAAGGGCAACGTACCATCCACGCTCCGATGCATAAATATCCAGTATGCCAAAGGCCCTGGCAAAGAACTGGAATGGATATACTGGGACCATTTCCCAAAACATCAAAGGGAAATCAGTACATCATTGTGTTTACGGACCACTTCTCGCGTTACAGCGAAGTAGCCGCCATTCCAGACCAGACCTCGGAAACTGTGGCAAGAGCCCTAGTGGAACGCGTCATCCAAAATCATACCACTCCTTCCATCCTAATCTCGGATAACGCCCTTAGTTTCACTTCCAAACTGTTCGAGTCACTCTGTAACATGTGTAAAATTAAAAATACACACATTGTGGCATACCATCCGCAGGCAAACGGCTTAGTGGAAAGGCACAATCGAAAGATCTTGGAAGCCCTGCGCCACGTTGTCGATGCATCCTCCCGTACATGGGATGATTCCCTTCCCATGGTACAAACAGCCATCAACAATGGCTATAATGTGTCCATCGGGGACACCCCTCATTTCGTTCTATATCACTACGACAAGCGTCTACCTTTTGATTTGCCCGACCAAACCGACCCGGCAGTCTAACATCTTCCGAAATGGCAGAAGCAAATCAGCAACTAGCTGAACGATCTTTCAAGATTTTTGACATAATCCGCTATGCCCTCGACCAACGAAACCAACAGATGGAGCAAGAGCAACATAGGCGTCATCCCCGTCAACGGACTATAATCGTGGTATGCGATGTTATCTGAAGAGCGTGAAACCGCCAGGGCTCATCGCAAATTATACCCAAAATGGGATGGCCCATATAGGATTATGAAAACCTCGGAAAAAATCGTTATGAAATCCTCGACCTCCGGGATCATTCCAAACTAAAGATCATTCACGCTGACAATTTGAAGATAGCTTCCGAACAACACCTTCCCAAAAAACAGCTGCCAGGCGTTCGAGCCGCCTATCCTTCAAAAGGTCAAGATATTAACAAATCGGGCAGGGATAAAAAAACTGAAGTAGTCACCGCGGGAACCGCTACCCATGACGAAGATTGGTACCTCGTAATACCACCATTACTCGAGGCAATCTCTGAACAAGAGGAGGCCCCAGAGCCAAGCGTCCCATCGGACCCAGACCCTGGAGAAACCCCTTCGAGAGGATCACTCAGTGGAACTCCACCATCTCCTCCAACTCCACCATCTCTGTCACCACCCTCGCCGATTGATGATCGACGCACGGACCCGACATACCGCCCGCAAATGCATCACCCACGTGAACTAGAACCTTCACATAAGAAACGAACCCGCTCAGAATCCGAGCTCAACGGTCGACCCCCATTGCCACCAAAACGAGGCCGACCCCTTCGCCCACACAACACAAGTATCCACACAAGTATCCACACAACTACCCCCAGCTCCGTATAACTTAAGGCGTAGAAATGAATAAAATTGTCCCCCTTATAATTTTCCAAATTATTTACTCTTGTAGACCTAGCATTAAAATTTCTACCGGAGTTGTTATAGAAAAACTTGCAGAAGGTAAATTTTTGAAAGGGCATGCAGACCTTTATATAAATTTGCAACCCCCTGCTAGAATTAAAATCAATCTCCTTCAGATACAAACCCAATTAGAAACGTTTGAAAGTAAAGTCCAAAATTCTTTCCAAGGAAAAGATCAGATTAGTCGCGTTCTGTTAGAAAATACCCTCGAAAATATTCAAACTACAGCACGCGCCCTATCAGAAATATTAGCCTTACCATGGATACAAACTGAAACCAAAAATTCCGAAAACTTTAACCAAAGAAGTAAAAGGGGACTGATAGATATAGGAGGGAAACTGTTCAAAGGTTTATTCGGATTAGCAACCGAAGAAGATATTAAAAGAGTTGAACTTAAATTGAATCTCTTCGCTCGGAATCGACAATATAATGGACACATGTTAGAACAGACTATTAGGTCATTACACGAAAACAATCGCTTCCTTCACTCCCTTTCGGACAGATTCACATACCTTGAATCCATGTTAGCTCAATACAAAGAACACAAACGATATCTAGAATTAATAGAAATAATGAACATACAAGTAACCCTAATCGATAAATACTTACAACGAATAACTACGATTCATTCCAAGGTTTTGCGTGCAACCCAGCTAGCCCATGGAAAAATCACTCTTTCCACCCTAATACCATGGGAAATACTCCAGTCCTTGATTCACACCGCCCAGTCACAATTAAAATTATCACCCATATTCCCACTCAACACACTAATTACCCTCAATTTCTAGAATACACCTGGACTGTACATGGACCACGCCCCTACACATACCTCATAATTATACCATTTTTCGATTTCCTCACTTATGACGTATATAGATTTCACCCTTTCCCAACACCCTACCAAAATAACTCTAATGTCTATCGATTGTATTTACCCACCGTACCACCTTACCTTTTCCTCACCAAAGATCTATCAGCTTATTCTATGATGTCAGATAGCGACGTCCGGCATTGCCGATTCCCGCAACCAAATAAACAACTCATCTGCCCTCCACTCAAACCAGTTATTCTTCCCACTACTAGGTCTTGCTTTGTCGATTTAATTCGTGACCGGCATGCCCCGTATGTTCATTTAAAAAATTTCATTCCCCTAAAACCATCCAACTACGAATTGGACCAGACATCTGGGTTTCCTTCGCGAACAGGACTGCCGCTACCCTCGAGTGTCCATCAAATTATTCCCTCATTACAATCCCTATGATTATTCGGCTACCAATTGGTTGCTCCTTGCGTTCAAAAGCCCTCCAAATATACAACCCGTATAAGGTTACCCTTAATAACTCATACCCATTTCCGTCGCAAATTAAATTTAAACCCGTCATAGAGATCTTAAATCTCTCCATAAAACCTGTAACCATCCTACCCGAACTGCATGCCCCTGAATGGAATGATCAATTGAGCCGGTTTAAAATTTCGGATGATAACCAAAACAACCTCTTACAAATACTACAACCGGTAACCATTTTCTCAACATCTGCCGTTAGTATCATTATTGTGTGTGCTATTATCCTCGGTGTATTTGTGATGAAAAGATCATTCTGGGAACAAAGAAAACCCAGTGACACGGAACATGAAACTATTTATGCACGACCAAGAGTGCGTACCCAGACCACGTGAACTAGACTTAAACCACCCGACTTATGTTGTATATATAAATCTGTATTATAAAACCAATAGTTATCATCTAGTTAGCCTTAGTTAGGATGTTACGTTATTATATTAATATCATTCTAGAGGGAAGAGCCCTGTAAAAATGAACCATAAATAATTCCCATATTCCTATATTATCTTATCCTTCATGTAATTCTTGTATTCATTATATAGTCTCTGTATCCATTGTAAGAAAAAGTATCCATTTTAAAAATTCATGTGTTATATGGTTCATGTATAATCTTATATATTTAACTTTATATAATGCCTATACTCATATGTATGTACGTGTGTGTATTCATTTTTACATAAGGACCAAAATCGCCCAACGCGAGTTTGGATAAAATATTTGATTCTTTCTACTTTGCTAAATAATTGGTGACCTGTTGTTTTTTAAAATCTCATAATCATTTTTTAGATTTCGCTTAATAAGGAATCCTGTTAAGCTTTGCAATGTTCACATTTTGTATACACTCTCTTTCGTTATAAACAATGAGATCATGTCTTGCCTAAGCATTAAAATTGTACATCTTAAACCTTAAAATTTCACTCATATGCATATTTTAGTGTAAAGATGCATAGTCCGATTTCCACTTTTAGTTAACTTGGCAGATCATGATAACATCAGATCTGAAAAGTCGCAGGTTAAGATAAAAATATGGTTTCGTCTTCAAATATTTTGTTTACTCGTTCAAGCCTTACCACAGCTAAAAAACTTACTTATTTTCAAATATTGTGCAAAAATAATATAGCCTTCTTAGCATTTAATAATAATAATGTTAGCAGTTTTTGGGTATATAAACCCATTCAAATTAATCCATTGTCATTCAGAAGCTAATTCAGAGGCTGAGCACTACCTGTATTTTTTTAGCAGTAAAATTACAGTTGAAGCTTTTTACCTTATCCTTCGAGCCTTGCTCTCTTCAGAAAAACTTAGAAAACTTTCCGGATACGCTATAAGAAGAATCCGGAACCTCAGCATTTAGATTGCAAATCTACCAGAGTCCTCCGAGCCACTATAGAAGAACTCGGAGAGTAACATAGAAGAAAAAACCACTTCAAGGCACCTATCCGTTGCTTGCCTCCTAAACCAGAACCCCCGTCAATCCGAACCACCCCAGGGCCATAGACGGAGGGGTTAACATATA
>JAJOZX010002971.1:347500-372500 GCA_023014485.1 Bathynomus jamesi | reverse complement strand
TAGATGAATTACTAGAGAGTACAAATTACAAATATGAACTTAAGGCACCATCCTGCCAACTCAGAGGAGTTACGGGCACACCCATACCTACATACGGAGAAATTGAGTTATATTTAGAAGTTGGAAACGCGGTATACCCCGCGAAATGTTGTATAGTGGACACAGTCGCCACCTTTCAGACAGACATCCTACTAGGTATGGATTTTTTTAACCGGAATCAATGGGAGATTTACCCAGCCGGAAAGTTAGTAAAGTGTCGAAATAGGACACACCATCTCCGTGAGAATGACAGACAGCTTAATGCTAATAGAATTAGTCAGTTCAGATTTCCGAAAGAAATAGGAAACCCCCTCCACTTGATAGCAGTTCAAGTCAGCCGGTTGCATCCAGAGGGACAACCGCTCCAGAAATCAGACCCCAGGGTAATCAGTTCCAGTTGTTGAATCCAGTTGGATCAACACAGTCAGTTTCCAGTCAGTCAGTTTCCAGTCAGCAGTTTCCAGTCAGCCAGTTTCCAGTCAGCTTCAGTTCAGCCAATAAGGCAAATTTTAGTCGCCGAACCAGAATCAGATTCACAATTTTTCATATGCCCTACCGAGCATATAACAGTAGCACCTTATGAGAAGATTTGTTTCCTAGCAAAAGTAGTTAACAGTCAAGGAAAATTATTAGAGTCAGAGCGTACTCTGATTACAGAGAAAAGTAATTTCAAAAGAGATGTTCTTATTGCCCAAGTCCTTAGTCAGAGTCAGAATTCAGCTATCCCTGTTGTTTGTTTAAACAAAGGAAAAAGTCCTATAGAATTAACTTCAAATCAGAAAATAGGAACTGTTTCCACAGTAGAAGTAGATTCAGATTTCCCCATCAGTATGATAAATCGTGTTTCCAGTTCCTTAGAGTTAAATCCTTCAGTATTAAAAGAAGAATATAAGAAATGTCTGGAGCACTCCCTTCAGGAGTCACCAGCTTTACAGGATCCCAAACTAATGGAGATGTGATTGCCCTAAAAGGAGATCCTCTGGGCCGAACTAATTTGGTCCCTTTTGAAATCAAGTTGGAACCCAATTCCAAACCCATTTTCATTCCTCCCTATCGGGTTCCACATTCCCAATTAGTCACTATTGAGGAACACATCAAGGACATGTTGGAGCAGGATGTCATTCAGCCTTCAGCTAGTCCCTGGTCCGCTCCTATGATTCTCGTCTCCAAAAAGGACGGAACATCTCGCCCTTGTATAGATTTTAGACGCCTGAACAACATTACCATCCCAGACCGTTTCCCGATTCCAAACATGCAGGAAACAATTCTGAACGTAGGGAAAGCGAACTTTTTTCATCCCTCGATTTAGCATCGGGTTATTGGCAAATGGAGGTCAGTCCCGAATCTCGGGCATTGACTGCTTTCTCCACTAACCGAGGCCATTACGAATTCCAGGTTTTACCTTTCGGAGTCCGAAATGGGCCTGCTAATTTCTCTAGGTTGATGAATATAGTCCTTTCCGACCTATTAGGTGTCGAAGCTCTCGTTTATCTTGACGATATTATCGTCTACAGTTCGGACATAAAAACACACTTTCAACGCCTTCAGAATGTGCTATCACACTTGAGAAAAGCACACCTTAAACTGAAGCTTGCAAAGTGCAATTTTTTACAAGAATCCCTGGTATACCTAGGATTCCTACTCTCGTCCACAGGAATTAAACCTGATCCAGCCAAACTCGAAGCCCTGGAAAGGTACCCTGTACCCAAACCATCGACGACGCCCGTGCATTTATTGGTTTTGTCGGATTCTATCGGAACTTTATCCCCCAATTTTCAAATTGCTAAACCCATTACTAATTTGTTCCAGAAAAATTCGAAATTTAACTGGGAATCCGATCACCAACATGCCTTTGAAACTTTAATTAATAAACTAACCTGTCATCCCATTTTACAATATCCTGATTACACAAGACCCTTCATCATAGCCACAGATGCTTCCTCCTATGGACTAGGAGCCGTCCTGTTACAGGACGTAGACGGTGTGGAATTACCCATTGCTTATGCCAGTCAACTTCTCTCTGCACCTCAACGGAATTATTCCACTACGGACCGAGAGGCCCTAGCGGTATATTGGGCTTTGAAAAAATTCCGAAATATCGTCTATGGCTACGATGTAACCATCAAGACTGATCATAAGCCACTCACGTACCTCTTCAAGGACAAGCTACTTGAAGGACGATTGAGTAGATGGGCTCTGTTGATTCAGGACTTTGCAGCAAAATCGTATACAAACCGGGAAAACTGCAAGTTATTCCAGACGGATTGTCGAGACTCAAGCCCGACGCCCAAGTGAATAAAATAGGAATTCTTCCTGTGTTCGACTACGAGTGTCTGCAATACTCCCAACAACAGGACCAACACACCCAAAACCTTCGGGCGCGCCTGGAACAAAAGGAACCATCGAAGGTAAAAGAACAGTACAACCTCAAAGATGGGCTCGTACATTTCAGGAACGAAGATGGAAACGACCTCGTGGAGATACCAAAGGATCTCGTCGATATAGCCATTGGACTTTGTCACGACTCACCTTTGTATGGACACATGGGGCCGGATCGCACCATCAAGAGTCTTTTGGAGCGATACCACTTTCCCGAGATGAACAGAAAGGTACAAGAATACATCGCCGAATGTCCGTCGTGTTTAAAGCATAAGGGCAACGTACCATCCACAGCTCCGATGCATAAATATCCAGTATGCCAAAGGCCCTGGCAAAGAACTGGAATGGATATACTGGGACCATTTCCCAAAACATCAAAGGGAAATCAGTACATCATTGTGTTTACGGACCACTTCTCGCGTTACAGCGAAGTAGCCGCCATTCCAGACCAGACCTCGGAAACTGTGGCAAGAGCCCTAGTGGAACGCGTCATCCAAAATCATACCACTCCTTCCATCCTAATCTCGGATAACGCCCTTAGTTTCACTTCCAAACTGTTCGAGTCACTCTGTAACATGTGTAAAATTAAAAATACACACATTGTGGCATACCATCCGCAGGCAAACGGCTTAGTGGAAAGGCACAATCGAAAGATCTTGGAAGCCCTGCGCCACGTTGTCGATGCATCCTCCCGTACATGGGATGATTCCCTTCCCATGGTACAAACAGCCATCAACAATGGCTATAATGTGTCCATCGGGGACACCCCTCATTTCGTCCTCTATCACTACGACAAGCGTCTACCTTTTGATTTGCCCGACCAAACCGACCCGGCAGTTCTAACATCTTCCGAAATGGCAGAAGCAAATCAGCAACTAGCTGAACGATCTTTCAAGATTTTTGACATAATCCGCTATGCCCTCGACCAACGAAACCAACAGATGGAGCAAGAGCAACATAGGCGTCATCCCCGTCAACGGACTATAATCGTCGGTATGCGATGTTATCTGAAGAGCGTGAAACCGCCAGGTGCTCATCGCAAATTATACCCAAAATGGGATGGCCCATATAGGATTATGAAAAACCTCGGAAAAAAATCGTTATGAAATCCTCGACCTCCGGGATCATTCCAAACTAAAGATCAATCACGCTGACAATTTGAAGATAGCTTCCGAACAACACCTTCCCAAAAAACAGCTGCCAGGCGTTCGAGCCGCCTATCCTTCAAAAGGTCAAGGTATTAACAAATCGGGCAGGGATCAAAAAACTGAAGTGGTCACCGCGGGAACCGCTACCCATGACGAAGATTGGTACCTCGTAATACCACCAGTACTCGAGGCAATCTCTGAACAAGAGGAGGCCCCAGAGCCAAGCGTCCCATCGGACCCAGGCCCTGGAGAAACCCCTTCGAAAGGATCACTCAGTGGAACTCCAGCATCTCCTCCAACTCCAGCATCTCCTCCAACTCCAGCATCTCCTCCAACTCCAGCATCTCCTCCAACTCCAGCATCTCCTCCAACTCCACCATCTCCTCCAACTCCAGCATCTCCTCCAACTCCAGCATCTCCTCCAACTCCAGCATCTCCTCCTCCAACTCCAGCATCTCCTCCAGCATCTCCTCCTCCAACTCCACCATCTCCTCCTCCAACTCCACCATCTCCTCCTCCAACTCCACCATCTCCTCCTCCAACTCCACCATCTCCTCCTCCAACTCCACCATCGGGGTGGTTAGAGGTAGGTAGTGGTGTCCCACAGGGTTTAGTGTTAGGCCCATTGTTATTCGTAATTTACATTAACGACATAGATGTAGGATTGATTAGTAACGTGTCAAAATTCGCGGACGATACTAAAATAGGCGGTAAGGTTGTTAACGAGGACGATAGAAATAGGATCCAAGACGATGTAGATAGGATTATGGAGTGGACGGATAAGTGGCAGATGCAATTTAACGTAGATAAATGTAAAGTTTTGCATATAGGTTCTCGCAACAATAATTACGTGTACACGATGGATGATAGGGATTTAGCGAGCGTTGACGAGGAAGTAGATTTAGGCGTACGCGTAACTAAAGATTTAAAGGTTAGGAACCAGTGCCTGGAGTCTTGCGCAAAAGCTAATAGGATGTTAGGCTTCATAGCGCGTAATTTCGAATTTAAATCGAAGGATATTATATTGCCCCTTTACAAGTCCCTAGTCAGGCCTCATTTGGAATATGCCGTTCAGTTTTGGTGCCCGTACTTGCGTGAGGATATTGATAGGTTAGAAAGGGTTCAGCGTCGTGCCACGAAACTTATTCCGGCATTGCGCAAAAGCCTTATGAAGATAGGATTAAAGTGTTAGACTTGTATTCACTCGAAACTAGGAGATTAAGGGGGGAGCTTATTGAAGTTTTCAAAATCGTTAATAACATCGATAACGTAAATTTTGACAAATTGTTCACTTTCGATAATAGTAATACTCGCAATAACGGATTCAAGTTGCGTGGCAGACGTTTCATTACTAATATCGCTAAAAACTTCTTTACGTTTAAAGTAATTGATAAATGGAATAATCTTCCCGCGTCAGTCGTTCATTCTACCAGCGTTAATGTGTTTAAGAACCGTCTTGACAGACATTTTAAAAATATTAACGTTGTTTAAAATTAAAAAAGAAAGTTAACAACAGGAGCTCTGGTGGTGGTGCTCGAGGATGAGTCTGTTGACGATGAATGCCAGCTTGTGACATGCCAGCGTGATGCCAGCAATAAAAAAAAAAAAAAAAAAAAAAAAATTAGACTAACACGAATGTAGATGTAGCTCATAGCGTAAACTAACCCACTTTTTGCTTAACTTTACCTACTTTTTTTTTTTTTTTATCCTCCTTACTTTGCATGTCTCTAACTCTTTTCTTGCATGTTTGTAGTTTGCATGGTATGACAGTGAGTTAAGACTGTGTTTGCATGGTTTGTAAGCGTTCTTATTTTACTTCTTTTCATCTTTCACCCCTCTCCTATATTCTCCGACTATTTTTCTGACTTGTCGGCAGTGGCCGGCGGATGATGATGGTGAGACTTTTTCCCTCTTTTTCTGAATGAATGTTAACCCACGAATGATATGTGTTGCTCCTTACTTAACCCCTTATTCTCCTCTCTTCTCTTAACCCCTTACTCTCTCCTTTCTCTCGGGCTAGCCTTAGAGTGGATCTTAGGGTCTTTGTTAGCCTTAGCTTCTGTAGATCTGTAGAACTCCACCATCTCCTCCTCCAACTCCACCATCTCCTCCTCCAACTCCACCATCTCCACCATTTAAAGGTTAGGAACCAGTGCCTGGAGTCTTGCGCAAAAGCGAATAGGATGTTAGGCTTCATAGCGCGTAATTTCGAATTTAAGTCGAAGGATATCATATTGCCCCTTTACAAGTCCCTAGTCAGGCCTCATTTAGAATATGCAGTTCAGTTTTGGTGCCCGTACTTGCGTGAGGATATTGATAGGTTAGAAAGGGTTCAGCGTCGTGCCACGAAACTTATTCCGTCATTGCGCAACAAGCCTTATGAAGATAGGATTAAAGAGTTAGACCGGTATTCACTCGAAACTAGGAGATTAAGGGGGGAGCTTATTGAAGTTTTCAAAATCGTCAATAACGTCGATAACGTAAATTTTGACAAATTGTTCACTTTCGATAATAGTAATACTCGCAATAACGGATACAAGTTGCGTGGCAGGCGTTTCATTACTAATATCGCTAAAAACTTCTTTACGTTTAAAGTAATTGATAAATGGAATAATCTTCCCGCGTCAGTCGTTCATTCTACCAGCGTTAATATGTTTAAGAACCGTCTTGACAGACATTTTAAAGGTATTAACGTTGTTTAATTTAAATAACAACAAAGTTAGTAACAGAAGCTCTGGTGGTGGTGCTCGGGGATGAGTCTGTTGACGATGAATGCCAGCTTGTGACATGCCAGCGTGTGATGCCAGCAATAAAATTATTAAAAAAAAAAAAAAATAAAAAAAAAAAATTAGACTAACACGAATGTAGATGTAGCTCATAGCGTAAACTAACCCACTTTTTGTTTAACTTTACCTACTTTTTTTTTTTTTTCTTATCCTCCTTTGCATGTCTTTAACTCTTTTCTTGCATGTTTGTAGTTTGCATGGTATGACAGTGAGTTAAGACTGTGTTTGCATGGTTTGTAAGCGTTCTTATTTTACTTCTTTTCATCTTTCACCCCTCTCCTATTCTCTCCGACTATTTTTCTGACTTGTCGGCAGTGGCCGGCGGATGATGATGGTGAGACACTTTTCCTCTTTTTCTGAATGAATGTTAACCCACGAGTGATAGGTGTTGCTCCTTACTTAACCCCTTATTCTCTTCTCTTCTCTTAACCCCCTACTCTTTCCTTTCTCTCGGGCTAGCCTTAGAGTGGATCTTAGGGTCTTTGTTAGCCTTAGCTTCTGTAGATCTGTAGAGATCTCCTCCAACTCCTCTGTCAACACCCTCACCGATTGATGATGGACGCACGGACCCTACATACCGCCCGAAAATGCATCACCTACGTGAACTAGAACCTTCACATAAGAAACGAACCCGCTCAGAATCAGAGCTTAACGGTCGACCCCCATTGCCATCAAAACGAGGCCGACCCCTTCGCCCACAAACACAAGTATCCACACAGCCACCCCCAGCTTCGTATAACCTAAGGCGTAGAAATGAATAAAATTGTCCCCCTTATAATTTTCCAAATTATTTACTCTTGTAGCCCTAGCATCAAAATTTCTACCGGAGTTGTTACAGAAAAACTTGCAGAAGGTAAATTTTTGAAAGGGCACGCAGACCTCTATATAAATTTGCAACCCCCTGCTAGAATTAAAATCAATCAATCTTCAGATACAAGCCCAATTAAAAACGTTTGAAAGTAAAGTCCAGAATTCTTTCCAAGGAAAAGATCAGATTAGTCGCGTTCTGTTAGAAAATACCCTCGAAAATATTCAAACTACAGCACGCGCCCTATCAGAAATATTAGCCTTACCATGGATACAAACTGAAACTAAAAACTCAGAAAACTTTACCCAAAGAAGTAAACGGGGACTAATAGATATAGGAGGGAAACTGCTCAGAGGTTTATTCGGATTAGCAACCGAAGATATTAAAAGAATTGAACTTAAATTGAATCTCTTCGCGCGAAATCGACAATATAATGGACACATGTTAGAACAAACTATTAGGTCACTACACGAAAACAATCGCTTCCTCCACTCCCTTTCGGACAGATTCACATACCTTGAATCCATGTTAGCTCAATACAAAGAACACAAAAGATATCTAGAATTAATAGAGATAATTAACCTACAAGTAACCCTAATCGATAAATACTTACAACGAATAACTACGATTCATTCCAAGATTTTGCGTGCAACCCAGCCAGCCCATGGAAAAAATCACTCTTTCCACCCTAATACCATGGGAAACACTTCAGTCCTTGATTCGCACCGCCCAGACACAATTAAAATTATCACCCATATTCCCACTCAACCACACTAATTACCCCCAATTTCTAGAATACACCTGGACTATACATGGACCACGCCCCTACACATACCTCATAATTATACCATTTTTCGATGTCCTCACTTACGACGTATATAAATTTCACCCTTTCCCAACACCCTACCAAAACAACTCTAATGTCTATCGATTGTATTTACCCACCGTACCACCTTACCTTTTCCTCACCAAAGATCTGTCAGCCAATTCTATGATGTCAGATAGCGACGTCCGGCATTGCTGATTCCCGCAACCAAATAAACAACTCGTTTGCCCTCCACTCAAACCAGTTATTCTTCCATCAATTAGGTCTTGCTTTATCCACTTAATTCGTGACCGGCATTCCCCGGTATGTTCATTTAAAAAATTTCATTCCCCTAAAACCGTCCAACTACGAATTGGACCAGACATCTGGGTTTCTCTCGCGAACAGGACTGCCGCTACTCTCGAGTGTCCGTCATATTATTCCCTCATCACAATCCCTATGGTTATTCGGCTACCTATTGGTTGCTCCTTGCGTTCAAAAACCCTTCAAATATACAACCCGTACAAGGTTACCATTAATAACTCATACTCCTTCCCGTCGCAAATTAAATTTAAACCCGTCATAGAGATCTTAAATCTCCATAAAACCTGTAACCATCCTACCCGAGCTACATGCCCCTGAATGGAATGATCAGTTGAGTCGGTTTAAAATTTCGGATGATAACCAAAGCAACCTCTTACAAATATTACAACCTGTTTCAATTTTCTCAACATCTGCCGTTAGCATCATTATTGTATGTGCTATTATCCTCGGTATATTTGTGGTGAAAAGATCATTCTGGGAACAAAGAAAATCAAGAGACACGGAACAACATGAAACTATTTATGCACGACCAAGAGTGCGTACCCGGACCACGTGAACTAGACTTAACCACCCGACTTATGATGTGTATATAAATCTGTATTCCAAAACCCATAGTTATCATCTATTTAGCATTAGTTAGGATGCTACATTATTATATTAATATCATACTAGAGGGAAGAGCCCTGTAAAAATGAACCATAAATAATTCCCTTATTCCTATACTATCTTATTCTTCATTTAATTCTTGTATTCATTTGTAGAGTTCTTGTATCTATTTCAGAAAAAAAGTATCCATTTTAAAAATTCATGTTCTATATGGTTCATGTATTTATATAATCCTGTATAGTCTTATATATTTAACTTTATATAATGCCTATACTCATATGTATGTACGTGCAAAGCTGGGCACAAACCGTTAATCCGTTAATCGTTAATTAACGAAGTTAACTTTTTCGTTAACGATTTAACTTTTAAGTTAACTTTGAAAATCATTATCGGACTAATTAACTTCCGTTACATTTAACTTCCGTTAACTCAAGTCCGTTAACCCAAAAAATTCATAAATAAACAAGATCCAGGGGGAGGAACAAGCCTACCTTGGGACTCTGCTGCCAACAGTTGCTGCGACAATCTTCAGGCTTAAGGACTTGAAGTCAAGGGCCTCGTCCAACTGCAGCGCCTTGGTCGACGCCTTTTGGCAGGCATCGACAAAAAGGTTTGGGCCCCTCCTGGAGGATGACGAATGCCAGCTGGCTGCTGCCTTCCATCCCAGGTTTCGCCTCATCTGGTTGGACAAGTATGACAACACCAAGGTCGCCAGGGTGAGGAAAAACATGGAGGGTACAGTCGAGGAGGCCATGAAGCAGCAGTCCAACGAAGTGGGCAGCAACAGTGGAGGCAGCAACAACGGAGGAGGAGGAGGAGGATGACTTCTTCAGTGCTGTCATCCAGACAAAAGAGAGCAGCAGAAGCCACAGGTCACTCAAGGGCAAGGCCCAGAAACTTGGTCAAGACCTGGCTGGAGACAACTCCAAGGACTTGCTGACAGATGCTGCCTTCTTGGGTGAGGCAAGTGTTGGTGGACTTGTTCATCAAGTTCAACACAGCCATCCCCTCCAGTGCTGCAGTGGAGCGTTTGTTCTCTATGGGCAAGGACATCCTGAGGGCCAAGAGATCATCCCTGTCTGATGAAAACTTTGATATGCTAATTTTCATGAAGGGCAACATGCATCTCATGGACAAAATGGAGAAAGAGAAGAAGAGGGAAAATTAAATTATATATATATTGTGTTTTTCATTTTTTTTATAATAAAAGTTAACGTTAACGGTTTATCGGTAACTTCCGTTACATGTTTAACGAATTAACGGATTAACGGTTAAGGAAGTTAACTTTTTGGTTAACGGATTAGCGGTTAACGAAGTTAACTTTTTGGTTAACGGTGCCCACCACTGTGTACGTGTGTGTATTCATTTTAACATAAGGACCAAAATCGCCCAACGCGAGTTTGGATAAAATTTTTGATTTGCTTTCTACTTTGCCAAATAATTGGTGACCTCTTGTTTTTTAAAATCTCATAATCATTTTTTTAGATTTCGCTTAATAAGGAATCCTGCTTAAGCTTTGCAATGTTCATATTTTGTATACATTCTCTTTCGTTATAAAAGATGAGATCATGTCTTGCCTAAGCATTTAAATTGTACATCTTAAACCTTAAAATTTTACTCATAGGCATATTTTAGTGTAAAGAAGCATAGTCCGATTTCCACTTTTAGTTAACTTGGCAGATCATGATAACATCAGATCTGAAAAGTCGCTGTTTAAGATAAAAATATGGTTTCGTCTTCAAATATTTTGTTTACTCGTTCAAGCCTTACCATAGCTAAAAATTTACTTTATTTTCGAATATTGTGCAAAAATAATGCAGCCTTCTTAGCATTTAATAATAATGATGTTAGCAGTTTTGGGGTATATAAACCCCTGTAAAAATCTTTCATTGTCATTCAGAAGCTAATTCAGAGGCTGAGCACTACCTGTACATTTTAGCAGTAAATTACAGTAAAGATAGTCTTTATCTTATCCTTCGAGCCTTGCTCTCTTCAGAAGAACTTAGTCATTAAACTTTCCGGATACGCTATAAGAAGAGTTCGGAATCTTCAGCATTTTTAGTAAGTCTACCAGAGTCCTCCGAGCCACTATACTGTAGAAGAACTCGGAGAGTAATATAAAAGAAAACTACTACAAGTCACACATCCGTTGCTGCCACCTAACTAGAACCCCCGTCGACTTCGAACCAACCCAGGCCATAGACGGAGGGGTTAACATATATAGACATATACAGGGTGTCCCAGAATTAACTATCTATTTCAATGAAATCGGACAAATTTTTTAAAAACACACTTTTATTTATGTTTATCATGTTTAATGTGTTAAAAATGTATAAATTTCAAATTTTTTTCAATTTTATTTTCATAATTTTTTCATAGTTTTTCAGTTTTATTTTCATTCTCTTTCAGAACACTATTAATAATGAATACACAAGAACGCATCTTTGTTGTAACATCCCGTATCAAAGCCTTTTTCATCAGTGTCGAACGCAAGATTCTATGAACTGTTGTCTTGGATATGTTGAGTCTTCGACCGGCCTCCCTAACCGAAGTTGTTGGTTCATCTCAAACAATTGTCGTACCTGTTCGGTACTGTTACGTGCTGTCCTTGGGCGTCCTCTTCCCACCTCGTCGTGTACGGATCCAGTTCTTTTAAATTTGTTCACAAGTTCACGAATCGCTTTGTCTGTAGGACAATTTTACTCATAGGCATATTTTAGTGTAAAGAAGCATAGTCCGATTTCCACTTTTAGTTAACTTGGCAGATCATGATAACATCAGATCTGAAAAGTCGCTGTTTAAGATAAAAATATGGTTTCGTCTTCAAATATTTTGTTTACTCGTTCAAGCCTTACCATAGCTAAAAATTTACTTTATTTTCGAATATTGTGCAAAAATAATGCAGCCTTCTTAGCACCTCGTCGTGTACGGCTCCAGTTCTTTTAAATTTGTTCACAAGTTCACGAATCGCTTTGTCTGTAGGACCGGTTCTGTGGAATCTTCTTGTAAATTTTTCTCTGATTTCATTACATTGCATTCCTTTGATACGGGATGTTACAACAAAGATGCGTTCTTGTGTATTCATTATTCTGGGACACCCTGTATAATGTTATAATGTTTTAGACCAACAAAGACCCTAGGATCCACTCATGGTTGGTCTACCTAACTGTGCTAGTAATTGTGCATTGTGTATGTCCTCCGTGGTGGCGGAGGGGACCTACAATTTTACGTGGGTTCTGAACCACAAGAACATAAGAAATTTATGTAAAAATTGCCTGTACATTGGCAACGACCAATTTTTACAAAACAAAATAATTATTAATTTATAACTAATTAATTATCGATTTAAAACTAAAGATAGAATCTCTGGATCCAGAGGATCAAGTCATAATAGACTACTATCCACAAATATGTTACACTCTATATCTATTTATAACCGACATGCAAATATATCAGATCCAAAGGATCCAGTCAATTTCATTACGGTATCCATCCAACCAAAAATAAGTCACGATCCATATCGATTGCGGACCAAGTCAAAATTTACCACCATATACATTACAATATATATACTTAGGAGGAAAAGTGTAGGTGTGGCTGTAAAGACTGTACAGTAACGTAGAAATGGGTGTGCACCCATTTTGGATCTCCCATTTAAAGGTGTTTGTGGGGCAAGTGAAGATCATGAGTATTTCAATACCTCACAGTACTATGGGGGGCACCGCTCGGCAGAGGAATCTTTTTAAATGGGGTGTGTAAGGACAGAGAGTATCCCCTAACCCAAGACGCTGCCTCCCTATATCCCACAACACTTGTGATGAGCTGTGGGATCTATCCCCACAAGCCTTAATTTTACTACCTTAAACTATACCCTTTCTATCAACATATGCGTCCAATCGATTTTTAAACATGTTTATAGACGTGCTACTAATTACTTTACCGGCAAACTATTCCAGCTATTTACTATACTATGCGTAAAAAAGTTTTTCGCAACTGCTGGCTCGAACCTTCTACTTGTCAACTTACACCCGTTATTTCTAGTCCTATTATATTGAGATATTTCGAAAAAGCTATCTCTATCTACGTTATCGAACCCATTCATAATTTTGAAAACCTGGATTAGATCACCCCTTAACCTCCTAGTCTCGACTGTTGTCAATTTTAACTCCTTAAGCCTATCCTCGTACGACTTTGACCTAAGCGCCGGAATCATCTTAGTTGCCCGTCTTTGAACTCTCTCGATTTTGTCTATATCTTTGCGCATATACGGATTCCAAAATTGGACCACGTACTCGAGCTATAAAACCTAACACTTTGTTCGCCTTATTGACCGCTGCTGTACTTTGTTTCGCTACTTTTAAATCACCAGTGACTATAACTCCTAAATCTTTTTCCTGCTCTACGCTTGTTAAATCTTTCCCTGACATACTATACGCAAAATTACCGTTACGCGAACCTATGTGCAAAATTTTGCACTTATCAACATTAAATCTCATTTGCCATGTGACTGACCAATGAACGATTTTATTCAGATCTTCCTGAATTTTACCTCTATCTTCGTCATTAATCGCCCTACCACCCAGCTTCGTGTCATCCGCAAACTTTGAAACTGTACTGACTAGGCCGACATCTAAGTCGTTAATATATATAAGAAAAAGCAAGGGGCCCAATACAGAACCCTGAGGAACGCCACTCGCTACATTAGCCCAACACGACTCCGCTCCATCAACGACCACCCTCTGTTTCCTACCTCGCAACCACTCTTCTAGCCAATTTATTACTACACCCCTGATTCCATGAGCCTTAGTTTTTTCAATGAGTCTTTTGTGCGGCACGGTGTCAAATGCTTTTTGAAAATCTAAATACACTACATCAACCGCCCGATGTCTCTCGTAAACGTCAACAACGCTTTGGGAAAATTCTAAAAGATTAGTTAAGCAAGATTTGTTTCGCCTAAATCCGTGCTGCGTATTTCTAACTAGCTTATGGAATTCTAAGTGTTCGACTATACGATCCCTAATTATTGATTCCAGTAGCTTACCTACAACAGACGTTAAACTGATTGGCCTATAATTTCCCGCCGCACCTTTATCGCCTTTCTTAAAGATAGGTGTTACGTTTGCTAACTTGAAATTATCTGGTACGCACCCCTGAGAAATAGACGCATTAAAAATCTTTGTTAGCGGCACAACAATGCTATCTTTTAATTCTTTTAGTTGTATGGGATATATGGAATCCTGCCCCGGTGATTTACGCGTTTTCATTTTATCAATATAGCGCGTTACCTCCCCTTCAGTAATCACTATATTATCCAAAATATTACCATTATCAAAAGGTATTATGTCTGTGATCGTAGGGATATTTGTTACATCTTCTATAGTAAAAACTGATGTAAAAAATTCGTTTAGCAAGGTAGCCATTTCCTTTTTTTCAGAAACTAGATCTCCGTTTACATTTTTCAAAGGCCCCAAGACGCTTTTTACTGGATTTCTATTATTGACGTATTGAAAGAATCGCTTGGGGTTTTCTTTACCGTCACGAGCTATGGAGATTTCAAATTCGCGCTTGGACTTTTTTATTACACTTTTCGCTTCACGCCTTAGAGATATGTAGTAGTTTCGTAACAACAGATTATCTTTATCGCACTTATGTAGCCTATAAGCCCTATCTCTACTCTTTATAATGTCTCCTACTCTAGAAGTAAACCACAAAGGCTTGTTGTTTACTTTCGCACGCTTAAATTTGTACCGTACACATTCCTCATTTATAGTCCTAAATACTGTTTCGAACGATTCCCACATTAGTTTTGCGTTGGAGTTCCCCAGCACGTTTTCCCAATTGACGTGTGACAATTTATTTCGAAATTTACTAAAGTCTGCGTGCTGGAAGTTAGGAATTTTAGTCGAGTTAGCTGGTTTCGAGTGACTTACTGAGAGGACAAACTCTACCATATTGTGATCGCTATTGCCCAACGGTTCTATTATTTGAAGATCAGTAATTAGCCTGTCATCCGTAGTTATTACTAAATCTAAATACTGTCCAACCTCGTAGGTTCCCCAAACTTTTGAATAAGAAAGCTATCCTCGAGAAAATTAACTAAACGATTACCTTCCGCGTCTCCCTGCATTGTATCGTAATTTACGTTGGCGCAATTAAAGTCACCCATTACTAAAGCCACCCATATGTATGTGTATATATAGATATGTGTGTGTATATGTATGTGTATATATATATAGATATGTGTGTGTATGTATATATAATATATATATATATATATATATATATATATATATATATATATATATATATATGTATGTATGTGTATATATATGTATATTAAGGTAGGTTGATTTTGGAACTGTGATCTTGGCTAAAATCGCGCGCGCGGCATTCGCGCAATGTAAACAAACAAAATATCGGACCTTATTTCATCAAAATAATCAATTAAAATTCGGCTTTTTAACAAAACGATGCTTGAAACTTATTGTAAATGCATTATAGATGTTTATTAGTGTATTATTTTGTATTTTTTAATGATATTTACCTATAAAATGTGTATTAAATTAAGTTATTTTATGATGCGTTCATTTAATTGTTTATTTTCAGATATTTCATAAAATGGGTAAAAAAACGGGTCTGCAGTGTTAGCTCGAAGTGATAGTGCCAAAAAATTCAGTGGCCAGCCTTCACCTTTGGATAAAACAGAGCCTCCTACCCTCCGCCAAGTTATTCAGTACAGTTATTTCCTCCAAAACAGCCACCCGGACTTGAAAGACTATGATATGCTAAAATGATAGCAAAGGATGTGATTGAGATCTGGCAGGCAGTGAACCCGCGGCTGCCCCTGTATGGGGAATATTATGTAGTGAAATTGGTGGATAAAGTGTGCTTCAAGAAAGCAAAAGAGATAAACAGGAAATCTCTTTCTACAGTCCAGGAGCAGAATCTGGAGGAAAAGCTGGATAAACTTTTTGACATTTCTGCTTGCACCTGTAAGCTACCTGTTCGTCCCTGTGATGACAATGCTGTGAAGTGCAAGAAAGAAAATTGTCAAACACAGCACATAATCTGCACTTGTCCTCCCATTAAGAAGGTAATGCTATTATTTTTTTAACTTTTAACTGGCCTAACTTAGTGCGATTAGGTGCCTTTTAAATGGAAGGAAATTCAATGCTTGTAATTGAAAAATATCCGCATTTTCCTCCTGTAATCTTCCTTCCCCTCCACCTGGTAATAGAAATTAATAATCAATTTTTTTTCAGGATTTTATCTCTTATTTTAGATCCGCTATTTAATATACTTTAATATTTCAGGTTCCAGTAGAGGAGAGGGAATACTTGAGAGATCAGAGGGCCAAAATAGGACCCAAGGGCTCTTTCCAGCTGGGATCTGTGGATAAAGCTGCTGTGAAGAGAGACCAGAGGGCTGCAGCTGAAGCAGAAAGATTACAGAGCCAGATTCAACAGCAGCGGAAGTGGATTTGGCCACATTTGCCTCCACACCTTCACAAGATATTTTTTTTTAATCCAGCTCAGGAGAATCAGGAGAGGTAATATATTTTTTTCTTATATCTTATCACAAATTTATCCCTACTTTTTGTCCCTATTCCCCCCCCCCCTTTTCCCCCATTTCGCTTTAGTAATTTATTTTTTATTTTCATTTCAGCCATCTGGTGGTGAAGCTGAAGAGTTCAAGCCAAGGAGGCACCAAAGTGGAGGTTACACCTTTTTGAAAACCCCCAGATATGCCATGGAACTGATCAGGGGTGATGTTTCTTCCAATCTTGGGGCAAGTCTTGCTAATGCCTTCCTCCTGGACTTACAAGCTATGCACCTGCTTAAGCCTAGCCTTGATGTGAAACAGATAATAGTTGATAAATCGAAAATGGACAAGGAAAAAGCTAGAATGAAAGTGAAAAGTGATGAAAAGCACAATGAGGGTCTGGAAAAGTTAGTCTGTATTGGGGTTGATGGGAAAGTTGACAAGGACACTTTGCTGTACAGAGAAGTTAAGGATGAAAATGGGGAGACTAAGCTGAAGAAAGGAAAGGGACAAGAGCACCATTTGACTTTCACAAAGGAGTCGGGAACTGAAAGTAGAACATATCTCACTCACAGTCATCCCAATTAAAGGTGCGACTGGAGTTCTTCTTGGTGAAGAAGTTGCTAGTGTCTTGGAGGAGTTTAACAGTGTTTATACCCTGAAAGCTGTCATCTTTGACAACACAAATACAAACACTGGCTGGGAAGGAGGCCTTGTAACAGCTCTGGAAAATAAAATTGAGCGGAAATTGCACACCACTGGCTGTTCACTCCATCAGAATGAGCTTCCTTTCAGAGCTGTTTTCAAGCATCTTGATGGCAGTACCAAAATCTCACTGCTTTCACTGGTCCGCTGGGAAAACTCCGTGAAATTGACTACCAAGATCTGCCACAAGTGGAATTGACCAAACTCAGTGGCCCCCTGGATGACATGGAATTTGCTGAGGAGACACTGAATGATCTCAGTAGCGACCAGAGGCTTCTTTTGGAGTATGTGCTTGGAATTTCCAGGGGCAAAGTCAACCCAAGATTTGCTGCCTGGAAAATTGGACCATTAAACCATGCAAGATGGTTGACTTTGGCAATTAGATTGATGTGTCTGTGGACCAGAGGTGCTTACCGTCCAGAACTACAGGATAAGCTTTACCAGGCCATCAAGTTCATTGTGGAAGTGTATGCAGTCAGTTGGTTTGAGATCAAAAGGGACAGCAAGTTCCACAATCAGCAGCTGTACATCTTCAACATGATCCAGAGGATCAAGCAGCAGTCTGAAGAAATCCAGGGTACAATGTTTTTGCCTTGCTGCCCGAGAATGTGCTGTACTCCATGATGAAGTCTGATGACTTGGAAGTGAGAGAAGCTGCTCTCAAGAAAATTCTGTCCGTCAGGTAAGCATTTATTAATTTTAAAAAATGTGAAAAAAAAATTTGATTATGGGGATTTATTTAATAAAAAAAAAAGGCCCGAGTTCTATAAATCCCCATAATCGAATTTTTTTTCAAATTTTCTTATCCCAATTCCCCCCCTCCCCTCTGATAATGGAAATAATCTTACCTTGTTTCTGAAAAAAAATTCGATTATGGGGATTTATAGAACTCGGTTTTTTTTTTTTTAAGCTTTTGAGACTAATAGGGATTAAATCTTAAACTGGAATAAAAAATAAATTAATTATTCTTCTTTCAGAAGTGGGAAGCCAGCCAAGAAGAGGCTGAAGAAGATCACAGCCATCAACATTAGGGTGGATCGATTTTACATTGTTTTCGATTTCCATATTCTAATAGAGACAAAAACTTGCGCATGCATGAGAAAATAGCCTCTGCAAAATCTTAGCTTAATAGGTAATCATCTTCTGCCCCCGGCAGAGCGATGAAAATCATATTTTAGTAGTCAAAAACGTATTTTTGAACCCTAGCTTAGAGTCATAAAATTTTGCGTGTTTTTTTTTCATGCCTAAGCAACGATATAAATGCTATGGGAAATATATAAGTGCATTATTTAAGACAGAGCCGATCTGAAAATATGTATATTGAATAACACACACGCAAAATTTTATGACTAGGCTAGGGTTTAAAAATACGTTTTTGACTACTAAAATATGATTTTCATAGCTCTGCCGGGGGCAGAAGATGATTACCTATTAAGCTAAGATTTTGCAGAGGCTATTTTCTCATGCATGCGCAAGTTTTTGTCTCTATTAGAATATGGAAATCGAAAAAAATGTAAAATCGATCCACCCTAATCAACATTGAAGCTACCCACTGGTCAGAACTAATCAACCTTTCTCAAAGTGGCATCTGTGAACCTGCTCTCACAGAAGACTTTCCTGACCAGGAGCTTCAAGAAGCATTGCTGAATGGCACCAAGATGGAGCTGCCTGATCTGCCTTCACATTCTCAGTGTTGAAAGGGCCGTGAAGCTGACATCTGAAGCTTCCCATACTGTTTATGGACTCGAATCAAGGCACAAACACATTCTGGCCAAAGCCCTAAGCCGCCAGATGAGGCCTTCCTTTCCTTCTAAGGGCTCTTACAGTGAATATTATGATTATATTGGGGTCTAAATGGTGTATTTGACTCTGTACATGTTTTTTTTCATTTTTCAATAAAATTGCGTTTTTTTTCAGGATTTTTTTTATGAAAATAGCATTATTTTTTCGGCCGAAAATTCCGAAAATGCCGTATTTTTCGGTACGAGTTTTTGACGATTTTTGAAACGGTTTCCTCAAACGGTTTCCTTTGTCAGTTATTATCATATTAAGCCCTGACTATCTCGACTAGTCCAAAGTCGATATCTAAAAAATGCGGAAAATCAACCTACCTTAATGTGTGTATATATATATATATATAATATATATATATATATATATATATATATATATATGTTAACCCCCCCTTTTTGGCCCAAGTCGGTTCGGATTCGACGGGTGGGTTCTGGTTCGGAGGCAAGCAACGGATGTTTCTTCTTTATACTTTTCTATAATTCTTTCTAATTCTTTTCTCTCGCTTTATGGGGTCGACACTCTGTTAATTCTTTTCTTTCAATAATAGAAGATAGCCCAACTCGAGGGGGAAAATAAAAACTTTCTCTTACTTTGGTTTACTTCTTAAAAATTACAGTTGGTACTCTGAATTTACAAGGGTAGAGGTTCGACCTCTCTCGACCATGGCTCAGGCCGGAATCTAAAAATATATTAAGGAGGCAAGGGGCCTCTGCCCCCTCCTAATGAGGTGCTAATCTGAAGTACAATGATGAAGTGCTAATCAGAAGTCTAAGGCAGAAGTGCAATAAATGAAGTGCAATAATGAAGTCTAATAATGAAGTGAAGTAATTTTATAAGTACAGTATAATATAGTCTAATGTTTTGGGGGAGGACAGTTGAAGGTTAAATTTCCCCCTTTTTAAACACATGATTTCAACTAAAAAGAATAAAAAATAAAAAAATAAAAAAGAACAGTAATATCGCTGATTCTACATTTATGGAGGCGATATCATTTCGTAATAGTACAAATTTAGTACATGACTGAGTACGTATTAATTTTGGTTCATTACAATTACGATTACAATTACTAATTAATTCATATTCACTTATTATTGTTTTAATTACAATTCCATTAAAGTACATTACATCAATTACATTACATCAATTACATTATATTAAAGGATTACATTTAATTACAATTTTAGCAAATTGTTAATTGACATATCTACTACTGAAATAATCTAAATAGGTGATACCATTAATATAATGAAGGGGAGTTAACCGTTGTTCTATAATTTAAAGGGGATTAACAACAATGTTATATATTTATAGTTAACAATAATTACGCCAAATTATGTTAAATAATATTAGAACCTGGTTGGTTATCAGAGTTTGAAAGTCTAATTAGCCAGCGATGAGGAAAGCGGAGGAAAATACGATATTTATGATAACGTAATACATAAGTAATACGGAATTTGAATGACAGTTAGGTAGAAATAGTAAGTACAAGTAATGAGAACGGGGATAACTATGTGACGTAAGCCGATAACGAACTAGTGGCCAGGCAGAGAAACAATACAGTATATTATAATAACATAACACATATAACATAACACATGATAATGTTATAAATTCGAATCAAAGCGAAAGGAGACTTTTTAACTTTGAGCGTTCGAATTCTGCTGCGATGAGCGGAGTGTGATCTTGCTAAGCATTTATTCGAGTTCATCTCGGGAGGTCAATATAATTAAAAATAAAAATGAAAAAAATAATACGAGAACGTTTTTTCGCGTTCCCGAACGAACTGCGAAAGTTTTGCATTTCATGATTGACACGAGTAAAGATGATTATTTAATAAAAATTACATACGATAATGGTCAAGCTAAAATATGGACGTATGGGGGCGGGGATATGGTCGAATAATAGTTATATTTATACTACATAACATAAATAATGACTTCTATAGGGTGTACAGTTTTTATTATTATGATATATAAATTTTCATACATTGGATACTAGATATATGATGAAGGGAAAATGTGACGTCATAGTTATTGAATTTTTACGTATAGTACGAATCATTGTTAGGAAGATTTACAAGAACAAATTAGAGACAGAGTTGGAAACGTAAAGAGAATAAAGTTATTTTATGACGTCATAGTGCATAAGTCATTATTACAAATCGAAATTCTATCCAAAACTCGCTTCTGCGATTTTGGCTTCTTATGTAAAAATGGACAATGAATCCATATAATGATGGTGTAGGAATTGTTCATTGTTCACTTTTTACTATATATATATATATTAGTGATGTAGGTCGCATCCGCGGAACATCCGCACATTTTCTCGCACCCGCATCCGCACTTTGGACTGCGGATGTCGTGCGGATGTGGACTGTTGAGATAAAATGTCATTAATAAGCGGAAATTATCAAATTCTACTATATTAATAGAACTAGTTCATTGTGCGCAAAAGTGATGCAAGCGACAAGACGAGAGGCTGTTCTTGTATGAAGTTACTCTCTTGCAACCTACTTAGATCCACGTTACAAAGCTAAGTTATTTTCACCTAGTACATTAGAACGAGTTAAATCATCACTTGGCAAAGCAGTTGAAGAGCTTCAATCTCTTGAATCTGTCGCTTCGCCACCCACCAAAAGAATAAAAGTTTCAGTGACAGAACCAACACCTTCAACAAGCAAATCTATCACAGAATCTGTGTCTCAGTTTCTTGAGTCAAGCAGCAATGACGAGACCTACGCGATGTCAAAAGATGTAGTAAAAATGATCGAGAGCTATCACCAAGAAAAACGCCTGGCTGCATGTGACAATCCTATTAGTTGGTGGAAAAATACGCAGAATATCTATCCATACTTGAGTAAACTTGCAAGGAAACATTTAGCCTGTCCTCCAACAAACGTACCAAGCGAGAGATTATTTAGCAGTGCTGGATTAATATATGATGAAAAGAGAAACAGACTGGCAGCAGAAAAGGCAGAAAAATTAATGTTCCTTAAGCATAACCTTCCTATAATTAAGTTTGAACATTAAACGATGAACATCTTAGTTTACTTTATTTTAATTACTCATTTATAAATATGCCTAATAAAACTTTAAACTTAAATAAATAGTTATCAAGCTAATTAAAGATCTCTTTCTATAAGGGTGGAGGTTGGGGAAAGAGGTCGGTGGGGTGCATTTGAGTTGGGTTCACGTCCCGCATCCTGGTAACACAATTATGGTTTCTAATTGTGGCTGAAACTCAACAAAATATAACGAATTTATTTGCAGACGAATTCACTAATTGATTTCTATATTAGTTAGATGCTTGATATTATTTTATATGTTCAGAGAAAAGTACAGCAATTATTGTACAATTAATCAATTATACTACATTATAGCTACAGCTCTCTCTATATAATAACTTATTATATACGTTAAACACAACAAATCTCGAATATATCCTAAAAAATAACGAAAATGTAGACATCCGCATCCGCGGATGTTGAAATCCGCGGATGTGAAAAAAATGACATCCGCTACATCACTAATATTATATATATATATATATATATATATATATATCAAAGCTATTGACTTCTCCTTAGGGAACCGGAGCTTACAGATGAAAAGAAGGATCAACGACCATCCCCTTCACAAAACTCAGTTTGAAATTTTAACTAGATCCAATAACCTTACAGAACTCCGAATTTTAGAATCTTTGTACATCTATAGAAACAAACCCTCCCTTAATAATAATAGCTCATCCTACAAATTACGACTCTTTTGACAACCAATTGTGTTTCACAGATATACCCTTTCTAATCCCCTGACCACCTAGTGGTCTCTTAGACTTTGCCAAGTATGGAGGTGGATGTAAACATTGTGTATTTACCTATTGAGGTAATTTAATTTTAGTTTTTATAGTGATGAAATTTAATTTAATTTTAGTTTTTATAGTGATGAAATTTAAATGTTTTAATTTTGTATTGATGCAATTTTCATTTTGCTTTAAGGTTTTAATTTTAATGGTCTTAATATTGTATTGATGTAACTTTCACTTTTCAATTTTGTTTTAAGGTTTTAAGACTTAACTCACTGATGATGACAAAAGATTTGTCGAAACGTCTGATGTACAAATAAATGAAAATGTTTGCCGTTGTGTTGATCCTTCTTTTCATATATATATATATATATATATATATATATACAGGGGTTAGACAAAATAATATGAACACCCGCCGATTTCACCGGTTATCTTTACGGACTGCTCAGACACAAAGTAAACGGTCAAATGACTGGCAAACCTATTTAAATGCGTAACAGAGAGTGTATACGTCATGTTATAACCCTCACGTTATTTTAACAGATCTGAGTGAATTATGAATTAGCAGTTATGAAAGACCTGTCAGACTTCCAAAGAGGGCAAATTGTCGGAGCGCGGATGGCTGGTGCATCGGTGACGAAAACCGCTCAGATGTTTAATGTATCCAGAGGAACTGTCTCTATGGTCATGTCTGCATACCAAAACCATGGAAAGACAAGCACCGACAAATGCAATAGTGGACGCAAGAAGAAGCTGTGTGATCGAGACCGCCGGGTGCTAAAGCGCATTGTGACAAAGAACCATAAGACCACAGCTCCAAAAGTGACTGCAGAGCTTAACCAGCATCTTGCAAGCCCGGTATCGACCAGAACTGTACGTCGCGAGCTCCATGGAGCTGGATACCATGGGAGGGCTGCAATTGACAAACCCTTCCTTTCGCACATCAACATTGAGAGGCGCAGAAAATGGTGTAATGACCATAAGAATTGGTCAATGGACCGGTGGAAGAATGTAGTCTACTCCGACGAATCCTCCTTTACGCTATTTCCATGTTCCGGTCGAGTTTACGTCTGGAGACAGCCTAAAGATGCTTATAACCCCGACTGCCTGACCCCAACCGTTAAGCATGGAGGCGGATCTGTGATGGTTTGGGCAGCAATATCGTGGAATACTCTTGGCCCAGCTGTAGTACTGCATGGTAGGGTTAACGCCCAGGTCTATCTGTCAATATTGGCTGACCAGGTCCATCCCATGGTCCAAACGCTGTTTCCCAATGGCGGCGCCGTATTCCAGGATGATAATGCACCAATCCACACCGCTGGGGTCGTTAAAAACTGGTTTGAAGAACATGTTAGTGAAGTAGAACGCTTGGATTGGCCTCCACAATCCCCGGATCTTAACATTATCGAGCATCTGTGGTCTCAGTTGGAGCAGCAGGTCAGAAGCCGATTCCCACCGCCGGCTTCTTTGGAGGAACTGGAGCAGGGTTTGCTCGAAGAATGGCTCAGGATTCCTCTAGCCAAAAGCTGTATGAATCAATTCCCCGACGCATTGCAGCTGTTATTGCCACTAAAGGAGGACCAACTCCATATTAAGAATAAAAACCGCCATTTATGAAGGTGTTCATATTATTTTGTCCAACCCCAGTATATATGTCTATATGTATATATACAGTATATGTTATAATGTTTCAGGCCAACAAAGACCCTTGGATCCACTCATGGCTGGTCTACCTAACTGTGTTCGTAATTGTGTATTGTGTATGTCCTCCGTGGTGGCGGAGGGGACCTACAATTTTACGTGGGTTCCGAATCACAAGAACATAAAAAATTTAGGTAAAAACTGCCTGTACATTGGCAACGACCAATTTTTACAAAACTAAGTAATTATCAATTTAAAAGTAATTAATTATCGATTTAAAACTAAAGATAGAATCTCTCGATCCAGAGGATCAAGTCATAATAGACTACTATCGACAAATATGTTACACTCTATATTTAAAACCGACATGCAAATATATCAGATCCAAAGAATCCAGTCAATTTCATTACCGTATCCATCAATACCAGCACCTTGCCAACCAAAAATAAGTCACGGTCCATATCGATTGCGGACCAAGTCAAAATTTACATCCATATACATTACAATATATATACTTAGGAGGAAAAGTGTACGTGTGGCTGCAAAAACTGTACAGTAATGTAGAAATGTGTGTGCACCCATTTTGGGTCTCCCCTTTCAAGGTGTTTGTGGGGCAGTG